>JAJQJQ010000337.1:0-28275 GCA_028622995.1 Panagrolaimus kolymaensis | reverse complement strand
TATTCCTCTTCCTCATATTTCACGTACTCCGGAGTCCGGAAACTATTCGATCCACTTTTTTTTAAATGTAATTTGAGAAGAAAATTTGTTAAGTAATTTAATATCGTGAAACACAATGAGGATGAACGCTTCTTCTTTTTCTTCAGTGGCTTTTGGGGAGAGGAAATTGAGACTGTGTCAAGTCTTTTATTTTCTCCTATTTTTTGAATGCGTAACTTTACACCCTCTGGATATACAAAAAAAAGATCTAACGCAAAAAATGTTTAAAAAAAGTTTATTAAAAACTACAGTAATAACAAAGTTATTACAAACAAAAAATAAAGAATTAAAAAAGTTCCTCTAAAAAAGCAACAAATTTCAATATTTGAAAAAGCAACCAAGAGCCGAATTTATTCATACTTGCCATGAAAGATATTTTAAAAAATGTTAAAGATAAAAATATGGAAAACAAAAATTGTTTTTTGAATTTTCAAAACTGTAATGTATTTGTATTTTTGGTTATATCGGTCTTTTTCTGCGTTCATTCTTTTAACCGCAACTTTTATAATAGTGTCGCAACAACGCGGCGATGATTCATTGTTTTTACAAAGATTGAATTAACATAAAGGGCATCTTTTTTCATTCAATAAAAAACATTTTCTTAGCAAACATTTTGTTCCACTCTTTGAGAACAAACAATATGATTGGTATTTTCTTTGAATATTTAATAAATATTTTTTATTTATTTTGAGTTGAAATATGGCGAATCTAGTGACATAGATTGCTGCTTTATATAGAAATTTTGAAATACATTTATGAAAATTTTCACAATGAAGTTAAAGTTGATAAAACTGTGGTTGATACACAAATCAATGAAAAACAACCTGTTCCATTTCCCGTAGAAATATGCGCTCTGAATACACCTAGAGCCAATATGTTTGCTGCATCTTGCGGTCTGACTCAGGGATATTCTGGATCAGAACTTTTCCTATATATGATAACAAAGATTGTTTATTTGATTAGTGTCATGGTGTTTTACAAATAAAAAAGCAATAGTAATAAATAAAAAATAGTTTCATAGCAATAAAAATATTTATCTCTGAAAAAAAAGTTTGAAAGAAATGGAATATTTCGCAAGGGTCTTATTTTTCATCAAAAAAAAAGGAATATTAAATTATTTAATTTTGATGAGTTGAAGTTTGTTAACTAAATCATGAGCATTGCCGTCGAGATAATCAGCGATATCAATTCCAAGGGAAGTTGCAATGTCCCGAACGAAATCCGATGAAGCATCGCACCGGTATTTTGGAATGGAAATATTACTTGAATTAGAAATTTTAGTTAAAAATCGCATTTCGCAAAGTCGATTAATTAAATATTCCACATTTGGAATGGAATCATTTTCAGAGAGGAAATTGTTCATAATAAAAGTTGCGACACCCATAAGTCGGGTTAAAGAAAAAGTTTGAGGTCCAGTTTCATGAAATTTATTTGAATCTGGAACACCAGCGGCTGTTCGCTTTCGACCTTCGCGTTCCTAAAAAAAATAAATTTTAGAGTAACAAAACCATTAAAAAATAGTTTAAAACATGCCATATCAAAAAATCTCAAATCTGTATTTCGTCGATTAAAACTGCAACAAAATGAAGCAATTAAAACAAATTTTGCATAATATGGAATGGAATCCATTGCTTCTTCATCCTTAACTTTTTTAGATTTTTTGATTGTTAAAAGTTCAGAAACGTTAAAATAATATAAATCATAATCAAGTTCTCGAATTATTTGTGTAACGACATTGGGATATAACTGCTATCCGAGGGATCTGTTTTGCCATTACATAATTTTCCAACGTGACAAATCTGAAAAAAAGACTTCAGTTTTTTGCCAAAATCCAACCCCAAAAAGTTTTTTTACCAAAGAATAAAGTTTAGTTGTTTCAGTTGTATTTTTTTCAAAAGAAGCACAGCATTGTTTAATGAATTTTTTACAAAATTTAATTTTCAATCCATTTTCATTATTTTCAATTTCGGAAAGCCTTCTTTCCTGTAAACGCAAAACTGCAGAAACACGATTTTGTTGTAGTTCATCGCCGAATGGTTTATATTCCAATGAAACGCATGTGGGTGAAATGGCTGCTGCATTTGAAAGCATCATTGGCCATGGAATTGTTGAAAGTGTAATAACTTTTACATATTTTTTGAACTAAAAATATTAAAATTAATAAAAGTAAACTAAATTAATAAACTAACCTGATCATCACCAAAACCTCGAAATAATCTGTGATAATTGGTGAACCTTCAATATCCTGAAGAATTTCAGCTCGACGAAGGCATAAAATTAGTCGCTGTTTTAAATTTTCATTTCCCTGGTAAATAATTTTATGGAAGCTTTTTAAAAAGTCATCCCGATTTTTAAAGCTTGATGGAGCATTATCATCGAAAGCTTGAGCGATGACTCCAAATAATTCTTTGGGTGATTGATCGATAAGCAAACAATTTCCATCACCAATTATATATTCAATCTAAAATGGCCGAAAAATAAAAGGTTTAGAAAATATATATAATTTTTTACTTCTTGGTTCAACCTTTTTGAGAAAGTTTATCAACGAAAGCTTTTTGTTCTTCAATATCGAAACAAGTGACGTGAAAATGTCGAAGAGTTGGTGAAGAAATAGAAGTAAAAATGGTTTGGAATATACAATCCAAATTCATAGTGGCAGTCATAATTCACAAAATAAATTTAAGGATGGTGGGCAAAAGTGGATTTATAAAAAGTGGCAAAATAATAAGCTACTGAAAAAAAATATTTGGAGCATCAACTAACTTTTTGTTTTGTCTCATCTCATTGATTTCCCGCATTTTTTATTTTTTTCTAACTCCCAACGCCAAGGTCGTTGCTTTTGGTTGTTGTTTTTTTTATTTTTCATCTCAAAGGCTTTGGTTAATCGAATCCATCTATAATTTTTAAAATTAAAGATTTTATTATTTTTAAATTTTTTTTCTTTTCCTTATTTTATAAGAAATTAAAAATACAACTTTTCGTGGTTTCAGCAAAGTAACCAATCATGGCTGCATTGGCTCGATCTGCTGCAAAACAACTTCCATTAGTTGCTGCTGTTCAAAAACAACAGCTCGTTTTTTCTCGATCTATGTACATGAATCCTTATTATGCCCGATTTAAAAATATTAAAGTTTCTCCTGATTTTCATAAACAAGTAAGTTCGGAATTTTAAAACAAATTTGAGCATTCTAGAAATAATTTCTTTGATTTCTTTTTCGATCCTCAAAAATTTAATTTATTTTATGGAATATATAAAAAATTATAAATTGGAACTTTTAATTTTCCATGAAATAGCTTACTGAAAACCATTTTTCAAAATGTGAATTTTTAGACCACTGGAATGACCGGTCTTCTTGTTGAAGAACGACCACATCATAATCTTAAACTTATTTATGCTCGTCTTCTTCGTGCATTACAAGAAATTCCTGCAACTTCTGCATATCGGAAATATACAGAAGAAATGGTTACTCAACGATTGACTCTCGTTGAAAATGTATGTGTTTTTACTTTAATTATATTTATTTCTTGGATTAATTATTTTTATATTTTAAGGAGCCGGATATTCAAAAGCTTGAAGAAAAAATTGGTATGGGCCAAATTGAAGAAGTTATTGAACAAGCTCAATATGAACTTGAAGCCGCCCGTGCCATTATTGAAAGCAAAGCTTGGGAACCTTTAGTTGAAGCTCCACCTCAAAATCAATGGCGGTGGCCCATTGCATAGTTTTATTTTATTTTAATATACATAGATTTGATTGAAATGAAAAATAAAAAATTTGTAGATTTATTCATGAAAAAAGCAGACGATGAAAGTTAACAATAAAAAAATTCAAATTTTTAAAAAAGAGTATTTAAAGTTTTTTTGCAATTTGAATAATTGATCGTTTCCCTCTTTTTGGTTTTTTTGTTGCATGTGGCAATATTTTTAAAATGGTTTGAATTTTAGCCACCGGTAATTCAGCACCTCGATGAAATGATGCACCTACTTGGGATGTAGATGAAGTTGTCATATTGTCTTCACATTGCTAAAAACAAATTATTAATTATTTGAGCTTTAGTAATTAATTTTTCTTTCAATTGCAACTATAATATACCTTTTTTGGGCATTCATAAATGCATGGAGTTATAGTGCATTCAAAATGAACAAATTCTGAACTTGTAAATTGAAAACCATAAATATGGACGTAAACATGCTTGGTTGCATTTTTTTGTGGAGTACTTACAAAAACAGGAGCATCTATAGCTCGAGGAAGGCTCACTGCGCAACCATTAGAATCAGTGATGTTTATGGAAGCATCTTGAGCATAACTTCCATCATGAGCAAAACAATTATGGACATACATATCATAAATTGCTAAAGTAAAAAAAATTTTACAGAAAAATAAAAAAATAAAGATTTAATATGCAAATTTTCAAAAAAAACTACTTACATGTGTCTTTTAAAGTTACATCAATGGTTAATCGTTGTCCAACTTTTGCTTCTTTAGTTAAATTTCCAAATAACCCATGACCTTGAAGAATTTGAATTTCAAGTTGGGGAGGGTTTCCTCCACTTCCCAAAACTGTCATCGATTCAATATTTCTAAAAAAAGCAATCATTTTTGGTAAAAAAAAGCTACAGTAAACTACGTTATTTTATTGGATCCATTGAAGGTGCAGCTAAAGTTAATAACAAATCGTTGGTGTTATGAATGCATTTAACATTCAAAGCAAATGTTTCATCCGTCAAAACGATTGGATCTGGACTTATAACCAGCGTTAACGAATGTTCAGCTTTTTCTGGATTATAAGTTAAACCGCAAAATCCATCATTATTAAATTTTCCAGAAATTGCTGTGGTTGTTGCATTTTCTAATGGCATAACTATCAATAAATAATGCCCACCAGTTCCAGGCCAACGACATTTTTCATCCGCAAATTTTTCGTCCACATACACATTTCCATTAAATGGTTCAATAAAAGCCAAATTAACAATTATTTTATCGCTGGTACAAATTACTTCTTTTTGTTCTAATAAATTACAAGAAATCTAAAAAAAAACAAAGTAAATAAATAAAAACATTCAAAAGATTTTGTTGGAAATCAACATTAAAATTTCAGTTTTGAAGCCGAATGTGAAAGTAGTTTTTGGAAAAAAAGTGATAAGAAAATGTTTCAAAAATGCTTGAGGAAGAAAGTGTTAAATTTTTATATTATAAATAGTTACCTGATTGAAAAAATAAACTATCAAAAATAATATTATTTTTATTTTGAAAGACCATATTAGAGACATTTAAACTTTTAAATCAAAAAAAAAAATGAGGTCGTCAAGTTTTTAAAATAAAGTCAATAATTTTATTATTTCAAGAGGAAGGAAGAGGTTATGCTCATTGCGGGAAGAAAAAGAAAAAGAAGAACCTAGTTACATTCTTCTTCCATGTTTTGTTTCGTGGCCTCAATTGTTGATGGAAAAGAGGAAGAAAAAAATCATTTATTTTGATTTTTTGGTTGACGACGATGGCGTTTGTCTATCGACTGACGACTACCTTTTTTTCTTATAAGTAAGTTTAAGTTCTATGAGGGTCGCCGCCGTCCTTCATTCATACCTTTCCTTTTTTCGACTTTCTTAATTTCAATAAAAAGTAAGGAATACAGAAATAATTGCGCCTAAAAAAAGTCAGGTTGAGAAATTTTTTGAGTGTTTTAAACTTAATATTTAAAGTTCTGTTTATTATTGGAATTATTTGCTTTAAAAATTTTGCTTTTTTAATCAAAATTTAATTTAATTTATTTTTTTAATAAAGGAATTATAAATTTAAATAAGCGATATTTTTTACAGAAAGATATTAAAAATAAAAACATAAACCCGCAAACTTATTAAAAATGGCACCAAACAATAAAAGCCATTTTCCAAAACTCTTATAATTTTTTAACCCAAAAAAGATTTTCAAATACAAAAATAAATAAATGCTTTTTGTTTTTTTACAATTTAAATATTTTTATATATTTTTTTCAATGCTTCAAGGTTACAGTTTGTAATGCATCTTCTGGAATTAATTCAAGTAAAACTTCTGTTCCTTGATTGAATGGAATGGAAGTGGAGCCGTCGAGGACCAAATGGGCATGGCTGCATCGAGACTTGAGCCTTATTTTATTTGCAAATCCACGGGCCGAAGTTTTGGGGAATGTAGCATTAAAAACTGGATCACGAACAGTGAAAGCCATTTCTAAAAATTAATTATGGGTTAAAATTAGGATATTAATTATCGAAAAAATCTTACTTGATGCCGTTGGTTCAAAAATTAATTGAGAATTAAATCTTTGACAAATTTCATTTACAACATTTTCATCAATATTTTGATCGGTTTGAAATCCCATTCCCGACATGACATCCATGATATCTTTAACTGTTTGGGGTGTGAGTCGATTAACATTATAATTCCATGAAGTTGAGCCGGTCCCAGTGGAAGCAATCATTCCACTACTTTTTTGTTTTAACATTGGCCCATCATCAATTTGAACTTCATAATAGCTCACTTTAGCTGCATGACTTTCACCAATAAAAACTTCATTTAAAGCAAGCACGGGTTCCACAGGAGGTTCAAGTTCTTCACATTCATCATCGGAATAAAAATTGCATGCTTTTGTAGCTTTGCTTCGTTTAGCTTTGGGTAAAACAGGTGGAGAACTATCTTCATTTATTCCACTTTTTATTATAGTTACTCGTATTCTTTGACGAAAAGTCCATTGAAATTCACCATTTAAAATTGTCGAACTACTTCCGCTGGAGGTCGACGTTGTTTTCCAGTCAAGCATAAATGACCTTCTGATCCAATGGGATCGGTGTTCATTCCAATCACGGGAGTGTCATTTCGAACTTTACTTGCTGCAGTAAGGAATGTTCCATCACCTCCAGCAGAAATTATGAGATCCGACCAAACTGCTAAATCTTTAGAATAATCTGGTCGAGTAGCAATTTTAACTTCAATTCCATCTTTTCTAAAAAAATTTAAATAATTTTATTTTTGAGCCAAAAAACTATTATAAAAAGCCTTACTCAAGTTCCTTTTTAATGGCGAGAATAAAATTTTGTTGAAGTCTATCTTTTTCACGCATTTCACCAAATTTGCTCCTCGCCTTTTCATGCGTTTTCGAAATGCTGGGTCTTCCACTCGAGAATAATCAAGTTTAGCTCGATGGAGTTCATATTGGAGCTTTGTAGTTTTAGATACAATTAAAACTTTTTTTGGATTGAAATTTATGTGATCCTGCAAAAAAAAAGTTTAATTAGTTTGAAAAATAAAAAATGGTTTAATCGCTTACTTTTTGATAAAGTCCCAATGAAGTGCTGAATTCATGATGATTGATTGGCAAAGTAAAAGTTTTTCTGGAATCGTCAATTGCCAACCCCATTGAAAATATGTTTTAGATTTATTAAATAAATTAAAATTATTTTTCCAAGAAGAAAATTTAACTATTTTGTTTTTGGTCGCCAAAGTTTTTGGAAATAACAATAACTTCGATGAAATTCCCAAAAATGCTAACGAGGAAGTCCACCAAAATCTTTCTGCGGAATAAGTTCGATGGCTGATGAGAAAGTTGTTTAAATTATTTCTTTGGTGATTTAGAAGTTGAGTCAAATTTGATTTTTTGAGAACCAAGCAAAAGGTTGTTGATGAAGGCTGAAAAAAAAGAAATTACAAACTATGATAAATATTTTTGTCTTTTTTAAAGCGGCAAAACTTTACTCTATTCTAAAACGCGGAAAAACACATAAAAAATGTATTGTATTAATTATCGCAAAGTACATCGTTAATATATGGTCTGATTGTTAGTGAAAAAAAATGATGAAGACGAGGAAAAGAAAAAAAGAGAATAACTTTTTTTTCGACGGAAACGAGAAAAAAAAAATCATAATTCTTTTTCTTCTTTTTTCATCGAAAATTTTAGAATTCAGAAAATTGACGAAGGTATTTATTATTTTTAGCGAACACTGGCGCCAAATAAAAAGAAAAAATAACAAATCTTCCATTTTTTGTGATTGCTTTTAAAGCAAAGAAAAAAGTTTAGAGCAACAAAAAAAAAACAACAAAGCACAAACTATTATCATCAGAAAATTTTATGTTTATCCTTAGTCTCTTTCATTTTTGTTGTTGTTGTTGTTTGAGGTGAGCTGCACAAAACCGACACAAAATTGAAGGCAAACACAGTATTTTTTTGAGAGAGACGAACTACAGAAAAAAAAACTAAACTTGGTCTTTTTTTAGGCAACAAAAAAACTCAAACTTTAAAAGTTCATTCGAGAGAAAAAAAATGGCGGAAGTTTTTATACAAGACTCAAGAATCTTTGGAATTTATGCGTTGTTGGATTGCGAGCGAGTGTGATTATCCGCAATGTTGATCTAATAACATAAAGAGAACGTGCGCAAGGAAAATAAAGAATTCCATTAATCTCAAATATTTTCCCGTGATTTTTTTTTGAGTATCTGTGTATTTTATATCTTTTTAAAACTTGGGAGGAAAGAAAAAAAGAAAACAAATACTCACACAACAACAAATAAAAAAGTAGTTTTGTATTATTGTTTGTATTTATAGTCTGAAGATCAACAACATAAATTAATTATACTTTGATCTAATGAAGTAAAAAAATTAAATCTGCCAGCCAAAAAAATTGTTAAGTTTTGAGTGATGAATGATAATGGAAAAAAAAGGTCAAAGATAACAAATATTTTAAATATCGATGGAAAAAAAGAGAGAATGATAGATAGATTCGTCAGTCAAGGCTCTCAATCAGAGCTGTCGAATTTCGAATTTCGAATCGAATTTCGAACCGAATTTCGAATCGAATTTCGAAATTCGAAGCTTCGAACGAATCGAATTTCGAAAAATACGAATTTCGAATCGAACATTCGAAATTCGTTTCGAAGAAATTCGAATTCGAATCGAACATTCGAAATTCGATTCGAAGCTTTCGAATTTCGAATTTTTTCGAATCGGCGCCATTCCAATGGATTTGACTTTGGCGCAAGCTTTTTGGCGCCAAACTTTTTTGCTGCAAAAGCTCAACAGATTTGCAAAGTTTTTGTTTGACATTTGTTTAACAATTTTTCTTCTTCCTGTAAATTATGTCAGTTGCTAAAATTCACTTTGTAAAAGTTAATGGATTCTATGAATGCAAGTACTGTATTAAGAAGTATAAAGTAAACGCAACAGGAACAACATCAGGAAGGAAAGAACATATTGAAAAAAAGCATTCTGATAAACTAAACACTAGCATTACTGATGATAATGGTCCACCAGCAAAACAACAAAAACTTGACTTCTTTCCGCAATCAAATGGTAATAGAGATTTCGATCGATGCTTAACAAGATTTGTTTGTCAATATGGTATTCCATTTTCTGCAATTGAAGCTGAATCCTTCCGTGAATTAATGAAATTTTCCGGTCGAAATATTAAGGTAATGCTTTTGTTTATTATGATTTCTCTAACTTTACTTTGATTTAGATACCTGATCGACGAGCTTTATCATCTGTACTTGTTCCACAATATGCTGCTGAAATACGATCTAATATTACTACCACGACTTCAAATAAGATTATTTCAATCAGTTTCGACGAGTATTCCAAAGGAACCAGAAGGTTTTTAAGGTAAGCGACTCTTTAAATACACTTGTTTACAACCTTATTTCTAGTGTAACATGTTCTTACATCGACAATTCATGGGTCTTGCGGTTTAGCCGACTATGTGTTAAAGCATTTAATGCTTCTGCAACTGGTGAGAAACTTGCTGAAAGTGTAACAGAAGTCTTGAATGAGTTGAAATGTAAATCCGTTATTGGTATTACTCGCGATGGTGCGTCTAATGTAAAAAAGGCTTGTGATGATTTTTTGATGCTACCTAGGTATGTTTCTTTATGTAAAACATTTGCTACATTTATGTTTTTAGTATTCACTGTTACGACCACGCACTAAGCTTATCTCTCAACCATGCATTCAAAGAATATTAGAAGTTAAAGCTTTAATTACTAAAGTTAGAAAGCTTGTCGCTGGTTTTTCTAAGCAGCCTGGTGCAACAAGAATCCTCATCGATTGCGGTGCTAACGAGTCAATGAAAAGTGTAAGATTTTTGCCTTAATTATATATTTACATTTGTAACGTTTTCAGGAAAGCAACACTCGTTGGAATTGGTTTATGAGAGCAATAAAATGCGTGCTAAATAACAGAACTGCTCTTGAACAATTCGTAAATCATACTGAAGGGAAGAAATTATCACAAAGAAGGCTAATTTTGGAATTTGAAGACGAAGACTATGAAAACCTTGCAAAACTGCAGAAAGTCTTAATGTTTTACGATGAGCAATTTCTTATGGTAATTTTTTATTTACTTCTCTAAATCTCTAAATATTATCGTTTTAGGCACAAAGTCGAGAAGCAACAGCATCATCAATTCCATATTTTTGTTTTCAAGCTCAAAATGTTGCAAAAAATGAAATCTGCTTCACCAATGATTACAACTTTATTGAAAACTTTTTCTTTTGATTTTGATAAACGTGTGGAAAGTTTTAAAACGAACGAAATCATTCGACTGGCTGCTTATCTTGATCCTCGATACTGTTATAGGTTAGTGTTTAGTATCAATCTTATTTTTTTTATACAACTATTTATAGGCCACAATTATTCACTGATGATGAATGGTCTAGCACTGAAGCATTACTTTTGAGTAAACATTCAAACCTGCAATCAAAAACTGATGAAATCATCGCTGATTCTGAATCTTTGGATGCTGAAAGTGAAATAAGTGATAATGATGAACCGTTCAGTTGGTCTCAATTTGATGAAAAGAATGTTTCAAAGAAAAGTGGATTACGGGTTAGGCTTTGCTTCTAAACCATGTTTTATTCATTGTTTTAGGAAGAGATGAATGAATATGTAAAAGAAGCAAGAATTGATGTTCCAATGCCTAAGAAAAACACAACCAATATAGCATTAGCATTTTGGCAAAACAACGAGAAAAAATATCCTCTTCTTTCTTCTTTAGCAAAAGCCTATCTATCATTAATGGCGTCAAGTTCAGAGCCTGAAAGAGTATTTTCCAATCTAACTCACTTCTTTCAAAATACACAAAGAAATTCTCTGGGTGATGATAAAGTAGAAGATGTAATGATGGTTCGTAATCAAATGATCGTCGAAAAAGCTGAAAGAAATTTAGTTCCTGTGCCAAAAAATGAAAATGAAATTGTGGTCTTCGAAAGTGAAAGTGAAACAGAAGATTTTTAATTATTATTAATTGTTGATTGTTTTTTTTTATAAATCTTTGTTGTCTTTTGTTTTGTTGTTTTTTTTATATAATAAAGTATTTTCAAAATTTTTTTTATTATTAATGACTTCACTTTTTCGAAGATTCGATTCGATTTTTCGAATCGAAGCTTCGAAATTCGATTCGAAAGTTTCGAATTTCGAATCGAAACTTCGAAATTCGATTCGAAGATTTTCGAACATTCGACAGCACTGCTCTCAATGAATAAAAAAATGAAGCTTTTTTGGATAATACAATCAAAAAAAACTGGCCTTGATTCCATTCAATTCCAATGTTTCAATTCAATATTGTTCTCAAAAAAATGGAAAATACAGAAAACAATAGCAACCACCGATGTTAGTAACCAAACGGAAAAAAAACTTAAAAGTAAAAAAAAGACGAGCAATAGTGTCACAAAACAAAAAAAAAGTGGAAGGTCATCAACGCTTTGAAATGTGCTAGAAAAAAGAAGAATCTCAATAGTTAGAACTTTTTTTAATATTAGAACAATGGTTAGGCGTTGGCAATAAAAAGAAGTCACTTATTGTTACTAGAACCATCCATCGATTAATTAACAAATTAATTAATTAATATCACTATTAATAAAATTGTTAATTAAACAAAACAAAAAACGCATGTTCTTTGTTAACACCAAAAAAAAAATGGAACGAGCAAAGAAATGTTTTTCCTCAGAAAACAATTGAATGAAAACCAACCAAAAAAAGTGCAAGAAAAAAGAAGCTGAACTGCTTTGCTGCTGCTTCTTTTTATTTAGAGAACCAAACAAAAAAAAAGCACACACGCAGAAAAAAAAGGTGCATAAACGTGTGTAAAAAAATAAAGCAAGCAAGCAACAGCGGCCAAATGAATAAATGAATGAATAAGAAAAAAAAATGAATGAGGAACGTTGAAAAAAAAAAGATGATGAGAGATAGAAGAAACAAACATTGTTGGGAGAAAAAGTTGAAGTTGAAGATGAAGAAGAAGAATAACCGGAACATGCATTCATAAATATTCTCGAAAAACCTACGACGACTAATATGAAGAAGAAAAAAAATATGCCTTGAGGGTGTAAAAAAATGAAAGCAATCTCCATCGGGCAAATACAACTTCTTTTTTTTAAAAACTTTTTCTAAGATTTTATATAGCACGATAGAAAAGAAGCACTTTTATCTTTTTTTCTGCTTTGGTGTTCAACGTTTAAAAAACTGTTCTCTGTAATAAAAAATTTAGATAGCTATGATATTGCACCGGATACGTTTTTTTAGCGACAATAAAAAATCAAAGCTTAATCGTTAAAAATCATAATCGCAGTTTAATTTGAAACAATTTTTTTGTTGTACGTATGCTAGAATTGGAAAAATTTTAAACAAAGGAACTAAAATTTTAAAAGCATTTTTTAGTTTAATAAAAAGTGCGAACAATGAAGAAAGAATTATAGAACTAAAAAATATAAAAAAAACTAACCACAATAATTTTTTTCATGTGCAATTTTTTCAATCATGCGTTGTTGGTTGGTTGCTTTAAAGGAATCAAAAGATGGAATGGATAAAAAAATGATATAACAATAAATTTTGTTGCTTGGTTGGTTTTGTTACCTAAAAAAAGATGGATTTACGAGAAAATTTAGTAATTGATTAAACGAGAAAAAAAAGAATTATAGCGGTTTAAAAAAAAGGATTGACACAAAGAAGAAAGATAAACTAAACTCGTTATTATGATTAGTTTTTTTAAAACAAAAAAAAATATGAACGATGCTTTGCTTGCTTGCTGCTGCTCAAAGAAAAAAAATGAATGAAAACCTTTCGCGTTAAAACTTTTGCTTAAAATTTATGTATGTATGGTGCAAATAGCTGCAAAGACAAGATAAAGTTTAATATTAGCAGCTTAGTCAATGCCTTCTTAATTTCGATCTTTACAAAATTGAATATTAAACTCGTTCAAATGCCCCACGTGTTTGAGGGAATTTTTAGTGGAACAACTTTTGTTTGATAAAGTTAAATTTAAAAAGTTCATTGAAACATAAAAAAATGAAGTCTGATGGTGTTTGATTGCTTGCTACGGTGATAACATATTATTGTTATTTAAGCATCCAAGCACAACGTTTAATTAAAGAATAACATGCATGGGAGAAATTTTATTTTGGTGGAAAAATAAAACATCTCTGCAAATGCAATCAAGTATCACCAACCACAACCGTAATTATCAAACAGTTTCAAATAATTACATTAAGCCATACATACGATAGGAAAAAATAAACTTTAATGACGTTGATTGCTTATTATGAGGATTACTATTATTATTATTATTGAAGCGTCGAAGCACAACATTTAACTAAAGCCTAACATGCATGGAAAAATTTTGTATAAAAAATGTATAGCCTTTTTTCTAAAAACTTAGGTTAGCTAGGACGTAATAAATTTTTTATTTGTGGAAATTAAATTTATGTATTACAATTTGATAAAAGCACTTTTTTTTTAAATGTTTATCTTTGATTTAAAAAAGTCATATTAAAGTTGTTTAATATTATTAATTTTCTATTCTCGCAAAAATAACATAAATTTAAAGTAATTTTAAACACAGGTAATAACACGAATTTTCAATACATTTGTCAACTAAGTCAATATCTTTTACTAATAGTTTTAATAAATCAAAAAAATAATAGATTGAAGGGTATTCTATTTTTAATTTTTTCATCCATTTAATAAATGGATGGCGATATATGTTGTAAAAGAAAAATGAATATTCTTGACAATTCATTTCACATGGAGAAATGTCTTTATTATTAATTGTTAATGTATTCGAAAAATTGAATCCAACAAGTTCAAAAGCTGAACCAGTGAAGAGAATTTCGACACGTTCAATGGAGTTGCGGCCAGTTTCATATTGGATGACAAGGTTATTTTCAGTGGTCCATAACATGTTGGCAACGCCGGATAAAGACATTTCAGATGGCATATGATAGTGGCCTTCTTAACTACGGATTATTATTTTGACCTCGTTATATTTGATTTATTCACAATAATTTTTACTTTATATGTCAGGGCTACGAAAATTTTTTTATGCTTTTACAGGTTTACAGCCTGAATGTACTGTTTGCAACATTTAAAGCATAGCAAAAATTTCCACGTAAAAATAAACTCCTCGTTAAACTTTTTAAAAAAATATGTTAAATCCAAAACGTAAAACAAAAACTTTTTTATCATTTATAAGACATATACGAAATTAAGAATGTCCTGTGAATAATCTCAACCGCTGTATGTCTAACTATGATTAAAAAGCCGAAAAGGAAGATAGAGCAAGCAGTAGTTTGATGTCATATGTTTTATTAATAAAGAAGTTGTTTAAAAAAGTTAATATTAAAACATACTTAGATTCTCTACAAATCCTTTGAAAGCATAACATTTAAAGAATACCAGCAGCAGAATGCTTATGAACAGCGTAGTTTCAAACTTCATGCTCAATATAAAAAAAAGTAACTTAACTAAAACTCTTTTTAAATATGTCGCGTATTGGAAGCTAGATTGTTTTGAGAAAAGCAAAAAAATTATTTTTAAAAAAATTTAAACTAGAAATAAAAAAAGATTTTTTTGCTAAAAATCACAAAGAAGAGCGAAAACAGCAACGAACGTTGAGCACAATTTTTAAACCAAGACAGATGTGAGGATAAAGGAAGGAAACAATCATAGAAAAGGACAAACAACCTCGGAATAACGGCAAAACTTGACTTAATCGATCGCTACCACCTCTCCACATACGATGAAAGTACATCCCATTGCGCTTTTTTCAATTTGTGATTTACAACTTGGACAAACGGCACAAACAAAAAATGCTCGAACAAATTTTTAATTTTTCCATTAATGACATCGGGTTAATCATAATTAATATAGAGTATTATTATTTCCGAAGAAAACCGATAATTCGCAAATTTTGTTTATTTAAAAAATAATTGAAACAATTTCTAAAACAATGCTAGCAAAAAAATTTAAGTATATTATAAAACTTAACAACTTTTGAGTTAATTCGATTATAACAACTTTCTAATCTCAATTAGATTTGATTTTTATGTCCAATAACCTTGTTTAAAAAAAAAAGATTCATATTACACCTTTATTTCTCCTTTACGTTAACGTTTATTTGCGTTATCGATTTTGCTTGTAAGTACATTTTTCTTTTGTTTGTCACCTTCAAAAAGTAAATGAAGATTAACTATAATTTATGCTAAATTTAAATACATGCAAAAGCTTCTATGTAAAAAAGTAAGCCAGCCATGCATCAACAACAAAAAAACTCAAGCATTGCGCTTTATATAAAGGTCTTAACGCGCATTCAGGCAAATTCAAGATCGATGAACGGAAGACCAGAAATCAAAAAAAGCAGTTATCGAAAAATTAAAACCACGAAAAAAAGCTTTTTGTTCTCTGTCTCTTCTCTCTTTTTTACTTTTTTGATAGCACAAAATTATTGTTTGATTGTTACCTTTTTTTACAAATGTTGAAATTCAGTTACTCGTGAATGTTTATTCCTTTGTTTTAACCTCGTGTCGTGTTCTTCATATTAGCTTTGTTATAATGTATTGACTTTTCACTTCTTTCTTTTTTTTCAGTGATAACCATGAGCTCAACTCAAGAGATTTGGATTGTCTCAGCTCCTGGTGATAAAACGCCTCAAGATACATGGGAAAAACTGAATTCGTCAACTGGAAGTTTATCAAATAACAACAAATTCAATATACCTGATCTAAAAGTTGGAACATTGGATCAACTCGTTGGTCTTTCTGATGATTTATCAAAGTTGGATGCTGCGGCTGAACAGTGAGTTGCTTTATTTGTTTATATTCTTTCTTTCTCTCTTGACATACATGTTTTAGAACGACACGAAAACTAGTTCAATACTTTGGTGAAGTTTTGGAGGAACGTGAGAAGCTTCAAGATAATCTACTTATTGGAAATCGTATGTTACTACTTTACTTTGTTTATTTGCTTATGATCGTTATGTTCTTTAGGTGATATGCATACTTACCTCACCAAGTTTCAATGGGAAAGTGCAAAATATCCATTAAAGCAATCGCTCAAAGTGCTAAGTGAAATTATTGGTAAACAAATAACTCAAATTGATAATGATTTCAAAACCAAAGCTGCTCATTACAACAACTTAAAGAATACTTTGGCTTCTATTGATCGCAAATCTACGTATGTTGTTACTTGTTATGTTTTTGCTCCTACATTCATGCCTTTTTAGAGGATCTCTGGTCACAAAAGATATATCCGACATTGTTAAAGCTGATGATTTTGTAATGGAATCAGAATATTTGCAGGTAAACTACTTTTACACATTAGCGTTACTTAGTATGCTTCATATTTGCGCTTTCTTACTATTGTTATTCGAACTTGCGATCTTTTGGCGTGTCCTATTGATGACAACTTGTTGTCTTATTGTAACTATGTGTGCTCCTTTGGGAAAGTTGATGCAAGTGCAACTGAATATATCACCATGAAGCTTATTATCTGTTTTTAGCTTTATTAACTAACCATTTACTCTTTCAGACTATTGTGGTAGCAGTTCCCAAAATAAATGTCAAAGAATGGGAATCCAAGTATACTACATATGCTGATATGGTTGTTCCTGGATCCGCCAAACTCATCACAGAAGATAATGAACATGCTCTTTATACTGTTACTATCTTCAAGAAGGTACTTGAAGAATACAAATCAAATTGTCGTGAACACAAGATCATCGTCCGTGATTTCGTCTACAATGAAGAAACTTTGAAGCATGGAAAAGTTGAAAGAGACAAACTTCTTCAAGAAAAGCAAAAGCAATATGCTCAAATCGTTCGATGGCTCAAAATCAACTTTGGTGAAATTTTTATTGCTTATATTCATGTCAAGGCTCTTCGAACTTTTGTTGAATCTGTTCTAAGATATGGATTGCCGGTGAACTTTCAAGCTGTTATAATGGAACCACATAAAGGCTCATCGAAGAAGCTTGCAGCTGAATTGAATAAAATGTATTCTCATCTTGATGGAGCTGGTTTTGGTCCAATGGATGCTTTCGATGATGTTCCAAGTTTGGTCTCTCTTGGTATTAGTGATTATCATCCTTATGTCTTCTTCAAAGTTCCTGTCGATTTTGCTAAACACAAACCATGATACTATTTATTAAGAGTTGTGAATTTTCTTTTCTTTGTATTGCTATTGGATATATTTTATTATTTCGCTTTTTACTTTGTTTCCTTCACTTGCCCGAGTTATTATAGTATTTAATTGTAGAAGTATATATGTTTCAATAAATGTTTTTTTATAACAAATCTTTGTCTTGTCTTTGATTTAAAAAAATGGAAGGAAATGAGTGTGGAAAAAATAAGTTTTAGTTGAGAAAGCTGGAGTTGGTTAACAGCGCAGTATTATTTTTTCGAAGACTCAAAGCAGATTGGTTAAGCAGGTTGTGGGTTATCCGCTTCAATGAGATTAAAGCCAACTATCATTAATCTGAAACCGCAACGGTTTAGGTAAGGCTGTTATTGGGAAGAGACGCTTCAAAGCACAACAAAAAGAAACATAAAAGCGATTGTAAAATTGGCCTTTTACAACTTTTTTCGTCGTTCATTTGTTTTTCTTTCTTTTTTTGTGCCATGTTTGATGAAAGAATTGAGTCTTTTTTTACTCTGCTTCTTTCTTCACTTGCTTGAGAATATCTTTTACTTGTTTTGTTGAAATTTTTTATATGTAAAAATAAAAGTTTTTTGTTTAATCAAATCTCTTTATTTAATTTATATTTTTATGACAAAAACAAAAATAATTCCAAATTTTATTAAAAGGTATAAGTTTAAAAATAGAAAGAAAAAAAAAGTTAAAAGCATAAAAATAATCAAAGGAGCAGCAAATAATACCGGTAAGCTCGCTGTACCAGAATCAAAAAATAATGGAAGGAAATGAATGTGATGAAGCAAAAAAGTGGGTTTAAAGTTTTCAAAGCTTTTGTTTGGGTATGGAAGTTGTGTTTTAGAGGCTCAAAGGGAAGAAATGATGACTGTTTTAGATGATTCTATTAGACACATGTATGTAGCATAAAAGGGAAGTGTTTCATACGAGAAAAAAGGATTACTCAAAGCTAAAGGTTTTGCTTTGTCTTTAAAAGTTATACCTGGTAATCATCTATCTCCCTGGAGGCCTGATTGTTTTCGAATGATAAACAACGACCATATCTACGTCAATCAAACTTGAAACAAAAACTTTTTTTTTCGCTCTAATAAAATGATATAAAACTTTTTTACAGTAAACTTTTTTTAAAGAATAAAAAATAAATCACAAATCAAGGAGGAGCGGACGCATAAGTATTTTTTTAGTTGAGATACGTATAAATACAATTTAAAAAGAAAAAGTAAAAAAATCCTCGTTTAATGCCCTTTTTTTAAGTCAGAAAAAATAATACATAAAAATAAAAGAGTAGCTGCATATTTTTTATTTATTCATAAAAGCATTAAATACATTAGAGGACATTCAGCTATGGTGCCCCTTTCATTTCTAACTTTAACTCTGTCATGTCTCATTGAATTAGGCAATGCAAAAACAACTTGATCACGATATAAACGTAATCGAGATTCAATTAAATTAACATTTTGTGAAAGTTTCATAGGTTGTTCACCGGGATTTAATGGAGCCACACAAGTATTAGGAAAAGTTAATAAAGTTTTAGCTCGATCTCCAACTTTAATTCCATGCAACCAATCAGGATCGCCATTATCCACAATATTCATTCTATCACCAAGAAATAGTATAAAATCATTTCCACAATATTCATGAGTAACTATATGGGTGGTGACGGAAGTGGGTTGAGGTGGAAGTCGACGAGGTGATGGACCTACTGGAGAGACACTTCTCTCCCAATCTGATGTTTCGCCTGATGTTGCAAAGCCTTGAGCTTGGCGGAGTGGTTTACTTTCTACAAAAAAATATTGTTCAATAAAAAATTTCTTTATTAAATTTTTTTAACTTACTAAATGGCGATCTCATGGTACTGCAAACAGGAGGAGGCATTTCTGCACAATCCAACGATAATGATTTCATTTGTTTATTTAATTTTGGTGCACGGCGACGCTGCTGCTGAATTATTCCTGCAAAAAAAAAAAATGAAAATTAAAATTAAAGCCAAAAAAAGCAAAGACTTGTTTTAAATTTTAAATCTCCGAAGCGTAAAAGAAAGTTTTATGAATGAAAGAATGTAAATAAATGAAAGAAAATGAAATTAAAAAATAAACTTGGCAGCAGCAAGCATTAAAAAAAACGACAAAAATAGGAAAGACTCATAATAATTTTTTTTTGTTTGAAGTTGGTAGTTTACAAAGAAGTCATAAAAGCATAAACGCAGGTGCGCTTTCATAAATTATTTTCTTTAGGGAATAGCAGTAGCAAAAAAATTATAGTTTTTGTAAGCAATAAAAAAAACCGAAAAGTGTATTTATTATTTTTTGGGTAAACTTGTTTATTAAATTATTAGTTTTACACGAGTAAAACCAGCTTTTTTTAGTTTTAAGATTTTAAAGATTGTAAAAAAGTAACGACCGAAACCAAAGATATATACATATTTTTTAGAGTTAATAATGATTTATAATATTTCAAAAAATAAAAAAGTAAAAAATTTCTAGAAGCAAGCCATAAAAAAAATTATTTTTTGTTAGGATTAAATTTTAAGAAAAAAAATGTGTTTTCGCACTACTTTTTCTTATTCATATTTGAATTTTTGAAGAATGAAAAAATAATAAATAAAAAAGAGTAAAGTTTCTTAGTTTCATTCTTGAGCTTCTGCAACAACAACAATTTTTTATTTGTACACAGAGTAGTCAGTCGATTATGCAGGACATCCATCGTCGACACCAGCAGCGGCGACAATAACAACACCGACGATGCCGTGTCACCAAAAAGGAAGAAAGCATTTATGCGCTACTCTACTTTTTCTGGTTCTCAAGTTTTTTTTTCTCTCGCGCCTACTGATTTCCTATTATTATTATTCTTCGCTTCTCCTTAAAAAAAACTTGAGAATGAGATAGCCATGGGTGGTGTTTGTGTTTGAAATTGATGCCGCAGATTTCATTTAAAAATAAAGTGGTGTAAAAAAAGAAAGAAAAGTATGTAAAAAAGTGTAAAGTTTAAAAACAAATAATAATTTTTTAATTAGTCAGCGAAAGAAAAAAAGGTTGGAAGAATTAATTTCAAAGTCAAAAATAATTAATAATAATTAGAGAGAAAGAGAAAAAAAAGTAAGAAAAAACTTACCATTTGACATAGCTTTAGCTGGAGGCATTCCAGGTTGATCCAACATTGGAGTGGAACCTAATAATTGATTTCGAGAATTGCTAATTTCAGCATAACCCGAGTCTTGAAGAGAAACTTGTGATAAATTTCGTGGGCTTGGACTGGCTGAATCAAAATTATGTGCGGATGAACCTCGTCTGCTACTTGATGATCCACCACCACCGTATCGACCGGTGGCTTGTTTGAGAGCCAAATAAACGGGATCAACGAAATCTGGTTCTGCAAATATTTAAATTAATTTTTTTTTGAAAGCCAACAAAAAATATGTGTTAGTTTTTGCTCTCTTTTTTTTGTTGGTTGTTTGAAATGAAGATGTTTCGGAAAAAAACTTCTTTTTTTAAAGCTTACATTCATTTTTTTTTAATTAATGCTAACCCTCTTGAGACTTTTTTAGTTTTTTCTCCTTTTTTTTTTCTTCTTCTTTGCCATGTTTTTTGAACATATTTTTCTTGAGTATGAGTAAGCCTCATTCTTTCTTTCTCACTTCTTAAGTGTTAAATTTTTAAATAGAAAAAAAGCTGCCAACCATGGCTCAGAAATTTTTTTGCCGTTCAGCTTTGCAAAAAATAAAAAAGACTGCGTGTGAAAAATTACTTAAAAAGGGAAAAAAAATTATTTATATTTTTGTAAACACATAAAAAAAATATATTTGAAAAATCTTTGCAAGTGTTTTGATTTTTGGTATTTTTCAAAATTTCTGAGAATTTTTTTTTTTCATGCAAGTTTTTTAGAAGATATTTGAATCTAATTAGTCTCAATTTTTTTTGATGCTGCAGTAAACTTATAAGATTCGTGGTTATAGAAATTGAAATTTTTTCGATTTTTTGACTACCACACAATCCTAATTAATCCATCAAAAAAAAATTGTTGGCAGCATACGCGTAATGGCGTAATGTCGCTTTTACCTAATCAGGAATGAATTTTTAAAACAACAATGCGCTTCCCAAATTTTGAAAAATTAAAAATGTTATCATGCTTTTTATTAATTTATATTTATTTGTCATTACCGTAAGAATAAATAATTTTAAAAAATGACATAATTGTCATAAAAAACTCAAATTGTTTTTATTTTTTTCTAAAATCAGCATGTTTTTTTGGTTTTTGGTTTTGCTTGGATTTTTCTTTTGTTGGGAAACCCCATTTTTTTACCATCACTTGACTTTTGGTATTTTTAGTGCTTTTAAAAATTCTTTTTTTAGAATTTTTTTAAAAGAAAAAAAAACATTTGAAGAGAAGAAACAAAAAAAAAATATCTAATGAAGCGACAAAAAATGTTTATAAACATAAACATTATGAATGGTTACGAAATAAATAAATGCTCATTAAAAAAATATTTCTTTTAACAAGTTGGAATTTAATTAATTCATTTTTTTGTTTTTCATTTTTTTATACGGTAAATGGAGATGCCTATCCTCATTCATCCTGAAATTTAACACTCAAAAAAACAAAAATTCTTGTTATTTTTTACTTTTCTTTTTTTTGAAAAAAGAAAGAGTAATTTTTTGTTTTTAATAAATCTCTTTGACGACAAACATGGATGATGAACGCCCCCGGTGCAAAATAAGTAAAAAAAATAAAAGTTTTTTTATAAGGGTGCAAAGTTTCTTTTAAAAAAAACAGAAGGATTTGAATAAAAAAAAAATAATAAAATGCTACTTACCTTCATTTCGAATTTGATGACCATGATTATTTTCATTGGATGAATAATAATCCACGTGACGCTGAAAACGAAAAGCTAAATCTGATTGAGGATGTCTTTGTAGGATTCGTTTTTCTGAAGCCCTAGGCAATTTTCGTCCTCCTGAAGGAGAGTTATTTTTACTATTTGGAGATTGTGTAAAGATATTAGAATTAGAATTTGGTGGGGTACTTGGCGCATGATGTTGTTGATAATAATGATGATGATGTCTATTTTGTGAAGTTCCGCCACCATTAAAATGTCGATTTTGTGGTTCAATGATGGTACTGCTTTTAGGCGAAAATTGTTTTCCAAATAAAACAGGCTGAGATGGAACATGTTTCAAATTTAGAGCATTATTTAAGGAATGTTGAATCTGTTCATCTGATTGACCATAAAACATTAAAGATGGTTGAGAATTTCGATGCCCTCCATTTGGAAGATATCGTCGTGAAGGTAAACTTGGTGGTGAAGCGTTGTTGTTGTTGGTCATATTGGTTAGTGGAGAAGCAATAAAAGACAAATGTGGATGACTTAATCGATGTGAACGTAAATTTGAAGCTGGTTTAAAATAATCTTCACCAATTTGACTAAGTTTTCTTTGTCGATAAAGTTGCTTAAAATCTCGTGGAAATTCAAGCAAATAGCCGCAAGCTAAGTCATGAATAGTTTGTGGTTGTTTTTGGGTTTGGGCGTGTCCACCATTTCCAACTCCTGAATTGGCTGAATTGGTGGTCGTCGTCGTCCCTACCAATCCTGGTGAATAATGATATTGAAGCGAAGTTCGACGAGTCATATTCTTTTTTCTTTTTGTTTCAATATTGAATATATAAAATATAAAAGCAGCCGAAATAAAAGTGAATATGAGTTTCAATAAAAATGAAGAAGAAGAGGATTAACACACAAATAAGAGAAATAAAAGGAACTAATAAAATATCCTTCAAAGAAGAAAAAGTAAGATAAAATTAAGTTATGGTCGTCTGCTTTTTTGATTGTCTTAAAAGTAAAAAGTATAAACTACTTAACACAAATAAAAATTAAACAGCATAAAAATCAAAATTCATTCGTTCGTTATCTGATACAAAAAGAAAATTTAAATACGCCAATAACAATTTCTAAGAATAAAACAAGTTTTCAAGCTTTTTTTGTTTTTCCCGTTCATAAAAAAAAACAATAACAAACTAGTGTGAAAAAATTTGCTAACCACTTCATCTTTTGTTTCCTTAAAAGAAGCGTGAAGGAAAAAAAACAAAAAAAAGCCACGCCTTTTAATTTAATCGGAAGCAACGAGCTCAAAAAATTTTTTTTCTTGTTCGTCAACAGGCTCAAGAATCAAGGAAAATGCCTTTAGGCGGTATTCATAGTTTTGAAACTAACAAACTTTTATTACTTACAAGGTCAAAAAAGTTTATTATTATTTTTGGCCTTTTTCTTGCTCGACACAAGAAAATTAGGGATAAAAAGTTTTTGAGACTTTGAGGCGCTTCTTTTTCGTGGAAAACTTTTTTTAACCTTAAAATTATCCTTTTTTCTTCTAAGACGAAGATGACTTTTTGAAAGTTCAAGTAAAAAAAATAGCTAACTAGAAATGGGAGTAAAAAAAAATAATATAAATTCCTTTAGGCAATTTTCAGTTTTTACTTTTCACGCCTGAATTTTGAGTGGTGTTTTTTTTTAGTTTTCAGTTTTCAGACGAAGAAAATGGGCAGCAACAAGCATCTTGCTCTTTCTTTTTTTATTTCTTTTTTTGCAGGAGTTAGTTGGCTAGAAAAAAAGTGCAAAAATTTTTTTTGGGATAAATAGCATGCTTAAAAGCCATAGGAGGTAGTAGCAAAAAAAGAACGTTAAGGTTATATTATTATTTTTCTTTGCAAGCAAAAAATAATTATAGCTAGAAAAAAATGAAAAGGGCATTTTCCAAAAAAAAAATTATGACGAAGATAATCAACAAGTGTCTAAAATTCTTGAATGAAATACACGGAAGCATTTTTTTCGGGTTTATTTTTTTGAGTGAATGTCTTTGATGAAAAGGGTTTGTTGTTGCTTGATTAAATCATGAATGAAAGAAAAATAAAAGAATATTCGTGAATGAATGACACAAAAAAGGAAAGAAAGAAGAAAAGCTTAATTAATTTTGATGATGATGAACATAAGAAGCAAGCCGAAAGAAGCAAGCCATGAATTAAGCACATGTTTCTTCTCTATTTTTTTTCTTTTTTCTATGTTGTTGCTTAAAAATTCTGTCTTTTTTTGACGACTACAAGTTGTTCGTTTGCAATACCGTAATCCATGGAATCACTTTTTTCTTCACAATTTTAAATTTCTAAGAAATCCATAAAATAATAATTTCTTTCGCAAAAAAGAAGAAAAAGAGGCTAAAAAACCACCAGAATCTTAAATCAGCAAAGAATATGAAATTTCTTTTCATTTATTCGGAGACTAAGTTTCAATGTGATTTTTTTACCAGCAACAAAAAAAAAATAATAAGGAAGTCAATTTCATTTTTTCTTTTTTGAATCTCCATTAAAAAAAATAATGGGAGCCATAATTTATCTTTTTCATAATATTCATATTGAATATTTGCCACAAGAGTGCAATATTCTTTATTACTTTTTTTTCTTCAGCGTTGCCATCTTTTTCGAGTTTTAACCATTTAAAAAAAAGTTTTTTTCTGCTTCTTCTTTCGTCTTTTGTTATGGATGTCAAAGAAGAAATTTTTTTTGCATGGGAACATATAAATAAAGTAAAAGAACACATTTTTACTTTAAACTTTGTTCTTGTTTCCCAAATTTTTTTTTTGGATTTCACAAAATTGCAATTCTTTTTTTCCTAGAAAATTTTTCCTTCCCCATCCGGTCGATTCAGTGTATAGTTGTTTCAATTTCAGCAGGTGCAAAAACATTTTATTGGGTTTTTTATTATTCCTTTGTTGAATTGTAGGTGGTAATAATCGGTCTTTTTGTTCTCCGATTACATAACAATTGAAAACAAAATTCTATAATTCTATCGTCGTTGTTGCTAGGTTTGGATTTCAAAATAATTGAAAAAGAATTACAAAAAAATAGGAAATGAAAGATATGTTTCATAAAAAAAACTAATCAAAAATTATTTTCGCTTACAAAAAAAAAAAGCCAAAGGTTGGTCCAAAAATTTTATTAAAAAAAAGCGAAGGAAGAATAGAATTTTGAGGGTGCAAAAAAACACCAATTTTGATAACGAAGGAAGGCTCAAAGACGAACTTCATAGATTAATGAAAATGGAAAGGGTGGAAAATGAGAACCTAAGTTTTTTACTGTCAACTTTATCTAACATTGTTTTCTGACAAATCCAACAACCGATTTTTGACCTTCAGATAAATAGCTGCTTGTACATATTTTTTAATAATTTGATATCTTCAAAATCATAACAATTTGTTCTTTTTTAAAATCTTTTTTTAAAGCCAGTTCGAAGTTTTATGTTTTCTATTTTTCTTTCAAAAAAAATAAATTATGAAAAACAAGTGTTCTTAAATGTTATTTTTAACCTTTTATGAAAGTTGGGAAGGTCTCTTTCTCCAAATTATTTTACAACTCTCCTTCAAAATGACACAAATTTGTTTTTGCCTTTGACGTACTTCGAAAAAAAAAAACAATTGTTTTTTCTTTTTTTTACAGATAATTAAAATAAAAAACTTCAACCAACCTCTTTATTTGGTCCACTTTTAAAACGATTGAGTGACTGAACAACTCGAAAAGCTGATGTCCACTTTTTTCGAACAGTTTTGTCATTGGAAGTTGTCTCTTGTCGTGATAAACGTCGCATATCACCATTTGATACAACGGAAGGGCTGCGACTAGAGCTACTCATCCTTTCTTTTTTTTATTGCTGCGAACTAACTGACTGCTGCTGTTGTCGGAGGGCAAAATGAAAAGAAATAAAAGTTAAATTTGAGTTTGAGTTGTTGAGTTTAAAAAATTCTAAAAATTTGACTATAAACTAGGATGTCAAAACCTTTATTTTTTTAAAAGCCGCGAAAGAAAGAAATAAAATTGTCTGACATTAATAAAAGTTTAAAAGTAAAATGTAAGGATAAAAAGCGCGAATGACGACGGAATCAAATAATAAAAAAATAAAATAAAGAAAGTGTTTTTTACTTTTTTTACCGCAAACGTTTTTTACACGCAAGAAAGTAAAAAATAAAAATATTAAGGATTATGACAAAAATAAAAAATAAAGTTATTTTTTATTGTTCATAGAAAGGTAAATAAAAGAAAAGTATTCTTAAAATATTTGTGCTCAAAAATAAAAAGAATGAAATGAATATTCAAAAAATTACGAATCTTCTTCTGAAGCAACAAGTAAAAGTAAAAAAAGAGAAAAACATTTGTTTGTGTTTGAAAGATTTTTGGCTTTAGAAAGACAAAAATAGAAACATATTTTCATTACTTTGGGGCACAGAATATTATTAATAAATTCTAAAAAGATGTTTTTGAACATTAAATCTTTTTTTTATCTTTGAGACATCAAACACTAAATCTTCACTTTTTTTCTGATGACGATGAAAAAAAAATTTTTGACCCACAAAATCTTAAGCTCCTGCATATTTGTCAGTGCCTTGATGCCTTTTCTAAAAAGTTTAAAAAAATCCTGAAGGCAAATAACTAAATAAAAGGCAAATAGGCATGAGAATACTCCATTTTTTCGATTAAAGTTTGATGATGGTGCGGGCGGAAACAATGCACAAAAATAAAGTATGATAAAGTAGGAACGAGGGTGTGAGAAACTAACTTTTTTTCCTTCAAACTTAACTCCTTGCAATCCCTGTTTTTTATTATTTTTTATTTATTTATTATTTATCCGAAAAGCAAAATTAAAAGAAGGTCAATAAAATAATTAATGACAGCTAAATGTAAACCAAAAAAATAAAAGAAATAAGTGAGAAACAAAAAAATCAGTAAACAATATCCTCCACAAAATGAAACGTGATTCTTTGTTGTCAACACGGGAAAAAAAAATGGAACGCAAAAAAAAAAACAATGGTCGGTCAGAGGATGAAAGCTTTTTAACTGTCAAATGCATTTCATTCTCATTATTATTTCTCGAAGAAATAAATAACTAACTAACAAACAAAATAAACTTTTAAACAACAAGCTAGGAAGTAAAATAAAAGCAAGCCATTTACCTCGCTCGCTTTTTTATTGTCATTTAATCTCCCACAAAAATAAATATATTTGCAGCAAAAAAAACTTGTGTTTATTTTGTTTCTTTTTTAAATAAATTTTTTGGAACTAAAAAACAAATTTGAAAAATGCAAAAAAATATAGAAAGATAGAATCAAAAAAGCCAAAGTTGCCAACTATTTTTGGCAATTTTTTTTGTAAAATTTTATCAACAAAAGAAATAATAAAACCCGCAAAAAAGACGCTTATCCTTTTTACGAAAGAAATTTCTATGGTTGTTTTTTAAACTTTTCCGTTTTCATTCATTCAAATAGAAAAGTTGTTTCGAAGCTTAATTAAAACATGAATAAACTGCTTTTCAAAAAAGATAGAAGAGAGAGAAAATAACGTCATTTTCTTTTGAATTTTTTATTAGATTAAAAAATAGAAAAAGAAAGAAATGAACTTCAAAAAGGAAAAAAAAATAAGCTGGAGCGGAAGGCTTAGGAAATAAAAAATTTATGAACGAATTTTCAATGGAATTTAAAAAAAAGGTGATATCTTGAAAACTTTTTCTTGGCAGATTATTTCTTTAAAAAAAGAAAGAAAGTGCGAAATTTGTTTTTAATTTATAATATTTTTATTGAAGGAATACAAAATAAAAATTCTGGCAAATGAACGCTTTAACCCACTTGCAAAACAAAAACTTGACGCAAATAATGTGGGTCGATGATAGACAACATCTGTTTGAATTGAAAAAAAAAATAGATAAATGATTTGATAAATAATATCTCACACCCGCTGATGATTGAGACAGAGGAGGGAAAACAAAA
>JAJQJQ010000336.1:0-28291 GCA_028622995.1 Panagrolaimus kolymaensis | reverse complement strand
CCTAAAATTTGACTCTGTAATTTATTCTTTTAGTCGATTTACGGTTCAACCATTCCGCGGATGTTTGAAAAATCTTAAATTGATTCAGAATATGCAAATCTTGCTCATTCTAAAGCAGCTAAAGGTATACAACCATCATGTCCTTACACCCATGTACGAATAGCTTCAATGATTTCTGAACGAGCTCGAATGACTCTTGGAAAGTTAAATGCAAAAGACAGCTTTGATTTATCCATTCGATTCCGAACTGACAAACAATCGCTCATATTGTTAGTGTATTGTCGGCGAAAATGTGAGTTAATCGCTACCTTTTTCTTTTCCCTTTTTTAACTTTTTTGTTTGTTTGCGAAAAGTACAGTATTTTATTTTTTATAGAAAATATTTTGCAAGCAATTTATGATAATGGAAAAGTTATTGTTGGAATAAATGGCGATGATGAAAAGGTTGAAGTTCCATTGACTGATGGAAATGATGGGGCATGGCATTATTTAACATTTCACGAAAATCTGATGAAGTTTATTGTAATTTGGATGATAGTATTTCCCGTAAAGGAGCAATCGCAGATTCCAATGATTATTTACTCTCTGATTCATTGCAAATTCAATTAGGCAAACATGAAGATGGCAAACATTTTGTTGGATGCATCGCCGATGTTGTTTGGAATGGTGCATTGACCAACTTTGCTACCGTAAGCTTTGTCCTATTTTTTAATGAAATATTAAAGATTTATTTTTTAGTATACTGCAAATGAAATTAAATTAACTGAATGCACGATGCAAAATAAATCGGCATTCAATTCCACAGCTATGGCTTCACCAGGACAAAAACCTGTGATGAAGATGCCAAAGTTCTTCCAACTGAAGAAATTATCACCACAACCATTGCTCCAAAAACTTCAAGTGTTCCTTCACCCGTTAGAAAACCAGACGAATGCGCCCTTTCTCTCACTCCTCATGGACTACGGGAAGATTCAGCTGGATTCCGATTTGGCACAGTAAAGGCTCACGATTAGAATTTGATCGAGCTTCTGGTGATCTTGATCGAAACTTAATTTTCTCTGTTCAATTACGCGCCATCGCAACCAATGGATTTATTTTATTTGTTTCAAATGAAAACAAACTGATTTTATTACCATGTTTTTAATAATGGTTTAGTTAATTTCATGTTTGGTCAACCAAGTCATTTCGTGAGTTGCCAAAAATATTTTACGATTTTAGTCTAAATTGTTTGATTTGTAGGTCCTCCTTATTAGCTCCACGAGGCATGCTTGATAATGAATGGCATACAGTTAAAATTGAGCGTGAAGGCAGTGCAGCTGCACTTTATATTGATGGAAATCAAGAAGCTAATAATCGTTCAGAAGGACCTTGAAGATGTCGAAGTTCAGCCTCCCCTTTTCATTGGTGGTCTTTCACAGGAATCGGTTCCAATTCGATCAAAAATATTTAACAACCGAAAAGATTTGGTGGAGAACATTTTTTGGCTTTATAAAACTTGTTTTTAATTTTTCTTTTTCTAGCCAATTCGAAGTGAATTTGGTGGATGCTTGAGAGATTTTAAAATAAATGGAAAGAAATTCGATAATGCCGCTCGTGAATTCGGTGTAGTTCCATGTCAGAAGTAAAAGAATCAGGTTTATACTTTGGAAAAGAAGGCGGCTATGCAGTGCTTGAACAAGAATTTGTTTTCACATCAAATTATGCAATTGAAATGGAAATTCGTCCTCGAACCAAAAATGCCCTTTTACTTTCCGTTGGGAGTTTTGGAATTTGCATCGGTTCACATTCAAAATGGTAAGGTTGTATTTATGATTGATATGGGAAGTGGAACTTACAACGTTTCTGCCATGTTTACTGCTTCCAATTCCATTTGTGATGGACATTGGCATCACATTAAGGTAATCACCAAAAACTTTTTTAAAGCCATTTTCAAGAGAAAAATGTTTTTTAGGTAACAATGAAGAAAAAACATTAATTACCATTTCTGTTGATCAACGAAGCACCATGACTTTCACCAAAAAGGGTAAAGACGTGGTTGGCAAAGATAAACTTTACTTTGGTGGAGTTCCACGTGCATGAAAATTCGAAGCCCCATCAAAGCTGAACCATACATTGGATGCGTTCGAAATGTTGCTTATCTTCCAAATGCAAAGAATGATGGCCGAATTGAATATAAAATGGAAAATTTGGTCACCTTTGGTGATGTTATCAAAGATCACTGCCCTCTCATTAATTAAACTTTTTTAATAAATATTTTTTTAAATGCTTTTTTATAACTTTTTTTTGCTTTTTATTTTTAAAATAAAATAAAGTAAATTTTCATAGTTTTTTTCTTCCACCGATTTTCTTCTTTGCACCAATTCTCGAAAATATGTATCTAATATTTGTGGACTCAACAATAAGCAACAAACAGCAAGCATTCATTTTTTTTGACAAGCAAGCAAGTAACAAAAGCGTTCCTTCCAATCATTGAAAAAATTGCAGTGGATTGCCTCAAGTATATTTCTCGCACAGCAGGTTTATGTATTTATGTATATATTGAGTAAACTCTCTAACTCTACGGTCATTTAAAAAAGACAATAATGTAAAAAAAAACATTGTGCTTTTTTTCTGTTATATAATACCATATTATTATTATTGTTAGTATTTAAGGACGACAATAAATTAATTGACAACACAATAAAATCTTAATCTCTTTTCCTGGGCTATGGATTAGCATTTAAGGAAACGCTTAGCATTATTAGTCATGATGGCTTTAGAATAAAAAAAATTGAGAAAGTGGAGGCGGAAATACAAGAGTATATTTATTCGATGTGTATCATTTGTCAATAAAAAAATATATATTGAGAATGGTTTTTGTTTAGGTCATTAAAGGTACATAGAAAAATATTATTTATTTTTTTCTTTTTGAAGATGTTTTATTTTTGCGCTCAATTGATTCCTAAAACATCATGAAATCATGAATATCGGAAGTCCGCGTAAATGACTCTCTATATTTTTTTTAACCAATAAAAACCAATCATCTACGGCAAAGAAAAAAAGAAGCTATCCATCCTTGGTTGTTTTTTTCATGGTGTCAAGAAAAAGTTTTTTTTGCGCGAAATGACCTCACTATTTTTTTTTTTTCATTGAATTGACTCTTCTTCTTTTTTCGGCATCGCCAAATACCATTTTAGCACCTTCTAAATTCTAAAGACCCTACAAATTTTCCTTAAAAATTTAAACAAAAGCCGCTTTTATTTTTGAAAGGAGACAACCCATAACTTAAGTTTTTTCTAACCTTCCCTTTAATGGTGTTAAAAGGTGGCGAAAGCAAAAAATAACAAAAGACTAAACACAGGCATTACAATAGAGTTTGTTGGGAAAAGCGGAAAATGAAAGCCAAAAAAATAGTTTAGACTGTTTCAAAAAAATAAATAAATAGAAGTTGCAAAATGCTTAATTTTTTTTTTAACTTTTGTAAATCTTCCACTTGTCTTCGTCGGCGGCAAAAGAAAAAAAAAATGAGGAGTGTCCTCAGATTTTTTTATTTCTGGTAAAGCGTTTAAAAAGCCTTTACATTTTTTTACCTTTTTCCTTTCATTCTTTTTTTATGAAAAGGAAAATAAAGCCACTTATAATTGTGAAAAAGCACCTTTATTTTATTTTTTTTTTATTGCCGAACATGTGCCATCTTCTTTTTTTTTGTTTCTTTGAAAAAACTTCGCAATTCTATTTTTTCGAGAGAAGTATAAGAGATATTAATCCTTTTTTAGTCGCGCAACAACATGCTTTTGATTGTTGCTTCTGTTGTTATGTTATGTTGTTTTTTTTATATTGTGGCCGAAAAAAATGGAAAGCAAAGTGATTTGTATTTTTTTCGTTTCTTGTTGTTGCCGACACCTTCTTCTTTTTTTACTCTTCCATGTTGTTTTGTTTTTCGATTGTCTTTTTAAAAAGTAATTTGCGGATTACCTATCTTTTTTTAATCTTCCTTGAAATTTGATTCTATTAAAATTTAAATCAGAAACAGTTAGTTTTAAAAGAAAAGAAAAAAGAGCTGTGAAAAAACATTTCGGCATCTTTCCTTTTTTATTTCTTCTTCTGTATATAAAAATCCCTAATCTCAAAATTAGCAAATCTTCCATTTTTTTCACCATCAAAAAAAAAATGATGGCGGCTGTGCAAAAATTTGTTTCTATTTTTTCTTCTTCTTTTGTTTCATATCACAATTTTTGCCGCTTTTATTTTAGTTTTGTTCTTTTTAATGAGAAACGGAAAGGCAAAGCCTAAAAGTTAGTGCCACTACCAACACACTTGCTTATATCTTTCAAAGAATGATTGGTAGAAAAATGATTGATGATTATTTTTTGGCAATTTATAGCCATGTTAAACAAGAGATTTTAATTGACAGATTTTTTAAAAGTATTATTTTTCTGCAGAAAATTTTACGGTAGTTTTTCTATTCTTTTTGTTTTATTTCTACGTAAAAATATTTTTTTATTTGTACTTTTTTAAACTAAAGAAAAAATTTATTGCGTGATAACCTCATAACTAAAATGCCAAATTAAACTAAAAAACCGTTTTTAGTTTTTTTCTTCAAAAAAAAAAACACGGATTAATTGAATCCTTGCAATCTTTGTTCTATTTTTTTAGATGAAATTTTTTTCTTAGTTTTTTACTATTTTATTTTCATCCAAAAATAAACTTTTTCCCTCCTCCCCAAATAGTTTCTAATAAAAAAAATTAGAAATCCTTTTTAATCTCTGCCTTTTTTTTCTTCCACCCTCGAGGTTGAGTTTGTACCCTTGGAATTACCGATTAGTAAAGAAAAAAAAAGAAAAGAAATTTGCCTTCCTTTTTCAATAAAAATTATTGTTATTATTATTATTTCCGTTGGTCGTCGTCCAACAGGTGACTGAAATGAGACTATTCTATTCAAAATTATGATGTGTTCTAATTTTCTTCATTTGTCATCGTCGTCGTTGTCCACCAATGTCTTTATTGTCCCACCAAATAAAAAAAGAAGAAGACCTTATTGAAGGTAAATTTTTTTTTGTTTCGGCTTTTTGATTGCAATTGTGTCTTCATCGTAGCTGCTTTCCACTGACATGTCACCTTAATGATGAACCCTCTGTTGGCCCTCTTTTTTACTTGCTTGCTGACTCTCTCAAATCCACCACCTTCCTTTTCTTTTTTTACAGTATATCTCAGGAGGAGCTATTAAGCGATCGTCAATTGGTTCGCTCTCTTCATTTCTTTGAATTTTTTAAGTGCCCCGCCTTTTTCCCTTTTCCCTCACTATTATTTTGCTTTGCATTTTTTCTTTCTTTTCTTTCTTATGTTTGTGTCAAACACACCAGCCGAAATACGACAACAACATAAATTAACTACTTGCTTCTGCTTGCTTCTTACCATACACATTAAAAGCAAGATTTAGCCCCAAATAAATTTTTATAAACTTCTTTTTTGTTATACATATTATTTATAATAAATATATTAAACTCCGCCTTTTTTTGTTCAAAGGAAAATTATTATTTTTTGTATGCCCAATTTGTCAATTTTCTTTTCGATTATTATTATTATCGTATAACTAACAACACAAAAATTTTTCACATTTATAAATAAAATACATAGTTTATTTCTTTTTCTTATTTTTTTGTGTGTTAGTTTTTACTAATATTGTCAAAATTTTGAGTACTTTTTGTCGCGAGAATTTTTCAAGTGCTTTAACGCAAACTTAAAAATAAAAAGATAAAAACCTTTGTTACTTTTTTAGAAATACTCGAGCTTCAATTTATTGTTTTCAATCAACTCTTATTTGCTGAATTACAGTAATCAAAAATTTTTAAAAAAATGGCTGCAAATTTAGTAATAATGATATTTGCCCTGGTTTGATAAATTCAAATTTTGATATTAAAAGTAAGTTGCATTTCTCTTTCATTTTTAGCACAAAAAATTTTCGCTTTTCATGACCTCAAAAAATTTTTTATTTTCTCGCTTATTTGCTATTTTTTGTTTTTGCTTAATTCAATATTTCATTATTATGCAAAAAATAAAAATAGTGTGACCATTTGTACTGATAGTTGTAAAAATAAATTTGTTTTTCATTAGCAGCAGTTTGATAGAGTTTATGATTTATGACTTTGACCACTTTTTATTTTTAGGAGGTCATCTCCATAATGATGAAGGTGGTGGTGTTGCATCTACGACCACAAAGGAGCCATAAAAGTTTCTGCAATGGTGATGATGGTGACCCAGAAGTGTCATCAAGTGTACAATCTGTTGCATCCTCATCTACCGCATCATCCACAACTTCATCGTTAATTCAATCAAATGATGAAATAGAAGCTGAAAGGCCTCCAAGCAGTGGAGCTGAAATTGAAAGTGAAGAAGGTGATCTTGTTGATGGCGAAGGCGATGTGGAAGTTGAAGGCGGTGGTGATAATTCCGAAGAGGGCAGACCCAGATTCAGTTATAACGCTTTAATTGCAATGGCTTTGAGAGAAAGTAAAACGGGAAAATTAACTTTAAAATTGGCATTTACGACTATATTATGACCAAATATCCTTTTTATCGGTAAGCCACAACAAAAAAAATCACAGCCAAAAAATCAATCATAATTTTTTAGTTCAAATAAAAGAGGTTGGCAAAATAGTATTCGACATAATTTATCTTTAAACAAAATATTCCTTAAAATTCCAAGAAATTATGATGATCCAGGAAAAGGCAATTATTGGACTTTGGATGAATCATATGAAAATGAAATTTCTATTGGCGACACCACTGGAAAACTTCGACGGCGTTCATCCAATAATCGAACTCGATATGATGTATTTAAACAATTTACAAATTCAGCGTTTAATAATCGACATTCACGGTTTCATCCATTTTCTTCTTCGCAACATTTATTACCTCCAAATGCTTTGAATCATTTAACTTCGCAAATGCAACAACATTTTGGAAAATTTTCATCAAAATCCTTTATTATTTCCTTCAGCAGCAGCAAATTTTGCCATGGCTGCTGCAGCAGCGGCGGCAGCTAATGCCCTTTCAAATGGTAACAACGGTAATTCCCAGCAATCACAAATGCCGCAAATATCTATGAACCATCCAGGCCTTCAAATACCTCCATCATCTTCGATGTCAATGTCAATGCCATCATTTGCGCCTTCGGCGGCGATAACAAATGCCACAACAGCAGGTGCGCAACAAATACATCCATCTCATCATCAACTTCATCAACATCCACTTTTTGTATTTTCTCCTTCAATGACTGATGAAATTATGCGGTTATGTATACCAAATAAAGAACAACAACAACAACAACAACAACAAAAACAGCCCATCATTTAATTATTTATATTTACTTTAAAATTTTAATTTTTTGCATGTATACTTTTTTTATTTTGTTGGCTTTTTTGATATTTTTGAGCTTTGATTCAATAATAAAAAGTTAAAGCCCAAAATCATGAAAAAATCTTTATTTTATTAATTATGTTGTAAATGAGCTTATATTAAATGTCGCACAAAACATACTTTTTTATGCTTTCCTTACTTTTTACTTCTGCCTTTGCCAATAATGCCAATAAATTTTTATGTTAATTTTAAAAAATAAATAAAAATACACTAAACGAAAATAATAATATTTTTATTTTTAATAAAAATCTCTTTGCATTTTATTGGCGAGCGACGAAAATATTAAAAAAAGAGGAGAGAGGAAGGGTAAATTATTTACAAAGCAACTTTTGGCACTTTTTTGATTTTTATTTTTCTCGGTTTCAAGTATCAAATAAAATTAATTTGATATCTTTTTTCTTTCTTTCGTTTTTTTTTTAAACGGGATTAAAGGTTTTTTCTTTTTTTAAAGTGCCATCAGAAAAACAGTAGTGCCTCTTTTTTTCCGCAAATGTTTTGAACTTGGGTTCGATCCTTTTTTTTTACTTTTGTCATTGCCGCCATCAACAGTTTTGATTGAACTTTTGTTTTTTTTCCTTTTTTCCAATCTAAACAGGCATCATCATCAACAGACGAAAAAAAAATTGCTTATGTATATTTTTTTTCTTGCTTTTTTGACTTTGCACTTTTTTCTTTATATAAATTGTTATGGTAAACAAAACAGCGATTAACGCCTTTCTCATTTCTCTCACACTCTATATGACCAGATTCCTCCATCTTACCGACCCAATTCCTATTTTTTTGATATAAACATTTATAAAGGCTTAAATTGGCATTGCGCAAAGAAAGTTTTTTGCTTGCAATCTATCTTCCTATTTTTCTCGCCTGCTTTTTTTAAGTATAAACTAAAAAAAATTTGCGGGAAAAAATGACAACAACATCGAAGATGAAATAAATAAAATTATTTTATAAGCTTTTTTATTGAGAAAAAAAGAAACAGAAACAATTGTTTACAGTAATCCTTCCACTTTTTTTTCGTGGCAGCCAAGAAATAAAATAACAGAAAAATATTTCTCAAAATTCATGTTTGTGGGGGAAAACTTTTACGAAAAAAATGCGTATGTTATGTGAAAATAAAAAGTTAAAACGAAGAAAGAAAAAAGTATGATTAGCAAAATATTTTAACAACAAAATTATGATTGACAAGAAATAAAGGTAAAAATGATGGCAGGTAAAGAAGCAGGCATTAAAATTGTCGATGTCAAATCAATCAAAAATAAAAAAGAAAAGAAATTGCTAAAAGCAAAGGTAGTAGTAGATGAGCACCTGGCATTTTTTTCTTTATTTTATTTAGTTTTATTTGTGGTATGTTTTCAACTCAAAAAGCATAAGCAAAAAAATGATTTTGCAACAACTCTCAAAAAATTTCTTGAAAATAAATTTATTTTGCAACTCTACCGTTGTTGTTTTTGAAATATTGCCAAAGAAAAATTTTAAACTTTCATTTTCTACTCTTTCATTAAAGCCACAAAAAATGAGAAACATGAAAACATGACGACGACGAAGAGAATGACCTCAGCAGGTGTATCCGAAAAGTAAAGCGGTAATTAAGCAGATTGCGTTCCTCCACTTTCAAAAAAGGATGCCGCCGCTGAGTAAGGTTACATGCTGGGTGTGTATTGTATTTTCTAAAAATATATATACATTGTAATCAGTATACCGTTTTGACAAATTTTGCATAATAACAAAAAAAAGAGTGTTTTATTAAAGGAAAAAATAATATTTTGGGAAAATGGATTTTCTTCCTTCCAAAAATTTTTAAAAAGTTTTAGCTGCAATCGTAATAATATTTCAAAGCACACAAATTTTAAGAAAATTACTTTTAGCTTTAATAATAAAAATGAAAGAAATACACTTTTTCAAAATTTTCAGACAAAAGTTTCTTAAAATTGGCTTTTAAAACTTTCTGTTATTAACGTTGATTAACGGTAAATTTGGTCATGCAAATATTTTTCTTTGTGTGCCCAGGTTGAAGCTAAAAACCTTCAGAAACATTTTTTTTCTTTAAAAAAATCATTTTGTCTTTTCAAAACATTTTAAAAAATGATTAATTTAATTGACCTTTGATTTCCACAAGTTTAATTTTTTTAATATAAAAAATCAGAAGCACAAAAGCAAATTATTTTTAATCATCATTTTTTGTTTTAAAATGTTTTCTTTCAATTTTATGTTATTCTTTGTTCTTTTATTTTATTTTTTTGATTCAAATTTTGCACTTTGGCTTTCGGAAGATGGAATCAAGCTGACACGTTTGAGAGACCATAATTGCAAAGATTTGGGGTTTTCATGGTTAACTAAAAAAGGCAATACCTTTATTCCTCATGAAAGGTATTTTTTCTTTCAAAGCTTAAAATTTTCTTTTATCTTTGAACTTTTTTAGTGTGATTCAAACTGATATCAATGAATTTTTTGATAAAAATAATACTTTTTGTTCGGGATATGTTGGAAATCAAGATTGTGAAGCAAATATTGAAACTAAAAAAGATGAAAATTTGATTAATCAACAGGAATTAACAGAAGCAAGAAAAAATGATAAAGGAAAAAATCGTGAAACTTGCGAAGTAAGTTTTTGTTATGAAGATTTAGATTGAAATTTTTTTAAATTTCAATTTCGAATTTTTTTAGCGAAATAATAGACTAGATTTATTTTTAAAACAAATTTTTGTTTGTTCACGTTTTCCTAAAACTAAAGAAGGCGACGAAGGAATAGAGCCAAATGAAGCCCAGCTGAAATTTTTGAAAGAATACATTCGACTCATAATATTAAAATATTGTTATGGCCTTAAAGTTGTTGAAAATAAATATTTGAAGAATTTTATAGAATTTTTATTTTTGATTAAAAATATGCCAAGATTAACTGTTTGCAGTCAACTTTCGACTAATACCATTTCAAATGATTGCATTGAAGATGTAAGAAATTTAACTAAGGTTTAAATATTGTGTCATGAGCGAGTTTGTTTCAGCAAACTGACAACAACGTTGTATCAATGTGCTTTAGCCCCAATCCAAATGACATGTCAGAATCATTTTTTACTCATTTTTATGATAAAATTGATGCCAATCATACTGCAGAAGTTGTGCTGGAAATGTTTGAAAAATTAGATCCTAATATGGTAAATCTTTTCTTTTTTTTTAGATTCATAAATATTTTTTCTAGCGTGAATCCGCGATGATTCCTGGAACTCCTGCTGGTGCCAGCATTGAAGATTTGAAAGAAATTGCAGTTTCTGCCCCAGAAATTAAAACTCAAATCAAGCATCTTGGTGCAATAAATATTCCACTTTCTCGTGAACTAATGATATCAAATTTGTTGTTGAATAGTTTTGGAAAAGCTTTGAGAATTGTTCACAAAAAATTAGTGGCTTATTGTCATGGAGGCGAAACAAGAACGCTACACTTAAAACAATTTGACCCTGAATGTTCCGCTGAAGGTTTATGGCTTCGAACACCTTACACTTTGGGAATAACAGACTTTGATGATTTGTTAGTTGTGGAAAATATTAAAACTTGGATCAGATGTTTTTTAATTTTTATTACTTTTTCTGTGAATTTATATACAGTAATTTTTTTTATATGAAAAATTCATTTTTAGAAAGCATAATTTTAGTTTATAAATGTTCGAATCTCATCTCCTCGAATGCCTTACATTTCATCAAAGCTTATTCAATTGCTTCTTTACTCCAATTTTTTATTTTTATTCGTGGATTTATTCATTATTTATGATAGCATTTATCCCGTTGTTAAACAAGACGATTACATTGATTTTATTGCAATGAAAAATTTTGATGGAGATTTATGGGAAAATGTTACATATTATGTTAATATGGAAACCGTACAAAATATTCTTTATTATGTAAGTCAATACCATCTGTCAAAAAGAAATTTAGATTTACTTGGCAAAGATTAGAAGGAAAAAAACTTTAATATTTTTGATTTTGATGCTCTTGTTTTTTTTTAGCGCTACGATGGCAATAACACGATGATGATGGAACCAACTCTCAGCTCAACCATGGCTAATATCATCCTCATCATCCAAAATGTTTTGCTCAATATTTCAAGAACTTATTCCGCAATTATTTTACTTTCCATCATGTGTTATGTTCTCTATGAACTTAGAACGGTAAAAAAAAATGTCCTCAAGATAGATTTAAAAATTTAAATATTTAGTCGTTTTGTGGATATTTGAGTAAAAAGCAGCTCGATGGTTTAAATATTCCATGTGTTTCTGTTTTGTTGTTGTCACTGCTGGCTACATCGTTGCTGGGATACTCGAATATTTTGTCATTGATTATATTAATCATGCCACAGAAAAAATGAATCACACAGCGTAAGATATAATGTACCAAACTTTTTAAATAAAAAATATTTTTAGAATTTGCGAACAAGATGCAATAAAATCATATCAAATTAAAATGCATAAATATATGATGACAACATTTTACATTCTCACAAGTTTAGCAACCATTATTCTTTTTGGGTATCATAAATTGCAAGAAACTGTAGCTCCCGTGGTTCCATCAAATTTGAGAGAAACTATGAGAAATACTTTGTTGAGTTTATTCTTTGCAACAGTGATTTATATTTTTTCTAATTTCTTTGTTACTTACACCGATCTTAGTTCACTTGGACGAAGTTCAAAGTTAGTTTTTAAAAAAAGAATTTTTATGTGAAAAAAAGCTATGTTTTTTCAGGAAATTAGACAATGTTCAAATTGCAACTTTAACGACAACCTATCAATGGCTTTATTTGTTGTCATTTGCTGATCCAATCATTCATCCAATAATTCTCATTTATCGAATCACTGCAATGAAAATTACTCATCAACGATTCAAAAAAAGTATGGCCAAATTTAGCTTTTCTCAATTTTTGAAAAACTTAATTATTCGTCTCCATCACAAATTTTACCCTGATAAAAAGTTTATGGAACCAAATTACAATCGCTTTGGATCTGGAAACAAAAGAGTTTCAATTGTGCCAGAACCATCCAAAAAGCGTTATCGAGTTTACAGCTTTCAAATGGATCAAGATATTAACAGCATGCTTGAAATATTGGAAAAACAAAAAAATTCTCCACATTTGATTTAATTACTTTTGATTACTTAAAAAATTTGCTTTTAAATGACTAATAAATTTATTTATATTTTTCAATACATTTTTTGCAATAATAATCAAAGGCTTTTTTTAAAGAGACAAAACACTGAGTTACTGCTGTGAAATAAAATGTACAATATAGAATAATAAATTTTTCTAAGATTTTTAAGCTTGTTTGAGTTAATTAAAAACTCATACTTTCTTCTATAAACAAATAAAAAACTAACTAAAATAATTTTGAGCAAGAATTCAGGCAACAAAAAATAGAAAATAACAACAATCTCGGAAAGTTTTAGAATATATTTTTTTAGTTAATTTTATTAATCTCTTTTTTAACATGTTCGGGTAAGGCAGAAGAATTTTTTAAAAGATTTCCTTCCGTTGCCAAATAAATAAGCATTTGAGATGCCAAAGGTCTTAATGAAGCAACGGTCCAATTGGAATTTAGCCATCTTTCAACGGATTCAGTTATTTTAGGTTTATTTGTTGGATCAGGATGAATTGATTTTGCAAAAGAGTGAATTAAAGGGCGAAGTGTATGGGCCATCAACCAATATCGATAATCTGATTGACTTTGACTTTTTACATGTCGATCAAAAGCTTGTTCAATTTGATTTGTCATATTTGCGCTTGATGTTGATGATGCCGATGCGGCAGTTTGAGATATGCAAGTTGAGGGTAAATTGGATTGCAACATTCTGCAAAAAAGCTATTACTTAGCTTTTTTCATATAAATTTGCATTTAAAAACTTACGCAATTCTTGCATTAGCTTTTTCAATTTTTTCTTTAAACGACACAAGATCTTGCTTTCGACGATCTGATTCTGTTCGCAATGAACGAATAAACAAAGCTGCTCGATTTAAAACTACAGCATTGGTTGGTTTTATACCCGCTTCTTCAATGGCCGGAATTACACCGGTAAGCATATCGAATCCATCTTTCAAAGCATTTCTTCTATTTTTCTCTGCATTCAAATGCAAAATACGCTTTCGTTCTTCAGGATGCAAGCCTTCTTCAACTTCAGCCCTGGAGGAATTAGCTCGTCGCTTTCGCTTTGGCAACATTTCATCACTTTTATCTCCATTCATATCAGAATCAGAAGCAATTGCATCGGAGCTTGAAGTGGATGCAGCTTGATTATAATTTGAAATAGGAGATGACCTCGATGAAATATTTGATGGAACTCGTTTATGAGGTCGTGGATTTCGAAATGACTGTTGCTGAGAAGTTTGCGCAGAATTAAGCGAAGATTCACCAGCTGCGGAAGCTGAATCACTCTATAAATTGGAAATTTGTTATATATTTTTTCTTAAATTTTTAATAGCCTTACTCTAAGTCTAAACATTTGTGGAGTTGAACGAGGTTCATTTCTTAATGTTTGAAATTCTGGCACTGATGATGGAAAATTTATTGCCGATGGTGGTTCTGCTGAAGATGGATTTAGTAAAGGTCGATAAATATTATTATCCGACATTTCTGAATCCATTTGTTGTTGTTTAATAAAAGATGGTTTTTCTAATTTTATTTGTGTCAATCCAAATCCATTGTGATGAGGCGAATAATCCATGAGGCTATCATTTTGTTTTATAACCATTCCAGATATTTGGGCTTGTTGTGATGGACTTGATGAAGATTGTTGCTGTTGGTGTTGTTGATGAATATTAGAATTTGGAGCTAAATATCTGCCAACTGGGGAATTACTACCTTGCATTAAATGCAAAGTTTGATTATTAGGCATTATTTGATTTTGTTGTTGTTGCTGTTGTTGTTGAATTAAATTTGTTATAGAGCTAGATCCTACTGAATTAGGATTAGATAAATTTAATAATGGTGAACCAAATTGCATATTATTAATATTTCCATTTGACGATGACATGCTCATGCTTCCACTGGGTGATATTCCAAGTGGCGATTGTAGTTGTTGTTGTTGGGGAGATTGAGATTGTTGGTGTTGTTGTTGTAACATTTGTAAGGCTCGTCGATTATGTTCATTTTGAAGATGTTGATAATGTTGCTGTTGAACGGTACTTAACCAAAATTGTTGTTGTTGTTGCTGCTGTTGCTGTTGATGGAGATTATTTTCCATAATAAATCTATTCCGAAAAGTATTGGAATCTTGATTTGAAAATGGACTCGAAGTTTGAGAGCTTGCAAATACAGGGCTTGGCGATGGTTGGATAACTGTGCCACCACAAACCGCTGCAATAATATGCGATGGCATATAAACTTGAGATTGGGGAGTAGGAGTTCCAAAATTTGTGGATGAAGCTCTTGAATCGTCATTTTGAAATGATTGAGGACTTGGTTGTAACTGGGCCACGGAATCATAAATAGCTCGAGAATAAAGTGGCTGAGACATTTGTGTGGACATTAAAACATTTTGTGATACAGCTGAAGATTGCCTCGTGGGTTGATGGTGATGATTCCGATAATCCATTTGCATTGGACTATATTCTTTATACTCTTTATATTCCTTATATTCTTTAGGGCGATATGGAGGAATTTGTAAATTTGGAGGAACTTGCTGTTCCTGTTGCTGTTGCATTAAATTTGAATCAACCATTGGATTTAAATCTAATCCAGTAACATTATTAATTTCATCTATACTTGGTTGCAAGGATAATAAACAAGGTTGCATAATATCTGCATTTCCAAGGGAATCAGCTCCATATTCTTTAGGATTTGGAAATATAAATGGCATATTTAATCGATCAAATAATTCATTGGTAAAAACATTATCAAAATCGTCATCATCATCGAAATAATCATTATATGATGACATATTTGGGGTTTGACTTTGTGGTGGTCGAGTTGGAATACAACTACAACTATTCTCCTAAAAAAATTTTTCAGAAATTAACATAAAATTTAAAATGTTTTGAATCTAACGAACTCTTTTTCTACAACATGCTTTAGATCGCTTCTTTGCTGGACGATTATACGTTCTCCATCGCTTATATTGAGCACAAACAGCTTCCATTCGTCTTTTCCAATACATCCCTTCCAATACACTTCCTTCAATTTTAGTATGGGTTGTATCATCATCAGGCACAGCAAAATAACAATATGGGGTTTTCTTCTTTTTATCTGGTTTTCTAACTAAAGCTAATAATTGTTTCCGTAAACAAAATTTTAAATTTAAAATAAATCTTACATTCCATATAATATGCTCTCCAAATAACATTATTTAAACGTATTCTATGCTTCCACTGCATTTTTAACCCTTTAAAATCTTTCCATTTAGGTGTGGTTAATTTCATATATGCAACATTAATACATTTTTTAAGTTTATTTAGTGAAACATCTATTGCAATTGATTGAGTTTTTTCTGGACCAAATTTGTAAAAAGTTACCGGTTTTTCATCTTTTAAAAGTTCCTGAAAATTAATATAAATAAATTTATATAATTTCTTTGGGGAGAAAACTCTAACTTTATCCTGTCGAACTACTTTTTCTTGTGAGGTAATATCTGTCATGGAATCATCCACATCGACAACGTCAACCTAAAATGTTTATAATTTGGTGATAAAAGCTTTGGAATATAATAAAATTTACTTCATAATCTTCATCATCTTCATCTGGTTTAACTTCATGTGGATTTGAAGTCATAAAATGACCACTATGAATTGGTTCTTTTGCTGCCATGGTTTAATAGATCTTAAAATAATTACAAATAATGAAAAATACGTAGCTTTAAATTATATTAAAATGGGGGAATATAAACATATATAGAAAGTAGAAATTGAAATAAAAAAGGAACACACGAATCACGAATGCAAAAAATAGAGAAAAGTAAACGAACGTGATATTGGCAAAATAGTCTCAATTCTCAAGCTACCGACTTGGTTGAGGGTTTTGTTGCATCAGCCGCAGCTTTGGCATGCCTTTAACCTCGAAGCATTTTAAAACACAAAAAAAAAGAGAGAAAAATGTTAGTAGTTTAAAAACTAAAGAAAAAAGAAGAATGGGGCTGATGACGATAATATGCTGAGGAAAAAAAGGGAAACAAACAAACAAAACAAACTGCTGCAGCATAAAAAATAAAAATAAAAAAGAAAGTTAAAACAAAAAAGTAATGATTTCTTGAAAGGAATTAAAACTTAATTTAAATAATCGCGCTTCGTTATAAAATAATTATTATCAAATTTAATGAAAAAAAGTTTAATATATTTTTTCCATTTCTCACGTGTTTCAAATTAAAAGGGATGATTTTTTTTTGTTCGTTCGATCTCAATCTCTTAAAACAAAAATTAAAGAAATATAAAAAAAACTTTTTTTGGGCAACAAAAAATAAGACAGACAACGACTAGAAACACTATCATCATATTATGTTCCCAATAATAATAAACGCATAGGTCTCACGTCACAGTCCACGCGGCGAACTTTTTCGTTTGTTTCCTTGATTTGGTTTTTGGTCACGTGGTGCTGGAATTGATGAAAAGGTAGTTGTCTTTTTTCATGGGTTTTTACAGGCTACTGCTGATGATAGAAACACGTACATATTTTCAATGTTTCTTGTTAAAGAAAAAAAGCATGCAAAACGGGGATCGCTTTTTCTCTCTTCCTTTTCTTTTAAATATTGACTATTGGTTGTTCTTGCATCACGAGAAAATAAAGAAGAAGAAAGCACGAAGAAAAGCGAGAAAAGACTATGATGAAGGGAGACACCAGTCCTTTCCTCTAAAACATAACTTTTCTTTTTCTCATTTTGAATATAACTAAAAAAACAGCGGTGGTGATTGTTGTTGTTCGCGAGCCTAATCACAGACAAAAAAAAAGGAAGGAAGAGCTGATTGAAAATCAATGATATTAGATTTAGAGTTCATTGCTGCTGCGACGACGACAACCCTTTAAACTTTTTTGTTTTCAATCCATAAAAAAGGAAAATGGACGAAGTTTGTTCCTTTTTTTAAGTTCATTTATGAATTTTTTTGCTGGGTCCAAAGTTAAGGAGTTAAAAATCAAAAAAAAAATAGAGAAAAAAATAATCGCGTCAAAAAGTCGTAGTTGATCAAATTCATAAATCTGAAATCAATGCGCAATGAAAAATCATTCAAGTGTCTTTTTTCTTTTTCCACCCTTTTTTTGGGTAACAACGAATAAGTTAAGGTTGATGTGATTATTATTTTCTTTTGATTATAAAATAAATAAACCTTCGTGCGTGTTGGAAACCAATCGATTTTTTTTGACTATTACAAAGAACTCAAAGAACAAGCGAAAAAGAAGCAGCATTCAGGGCCACATGCAAATAAATATTCCCAACCTTTTTTGACGCTTCAACAAAGAAAATAAGATGTTGTTTACTTTTTTTTTTGAATTCTTTTTGATTGTGCCTCTAAATAAAAATTACTTTAAAAACTTCCTCGAAATAGAAAAATATATCAGCCCATACTTCTTTTAATGGTAGTTTTTTGACCAAATATCAAAAAAATATATTATCAGTAAATGAGTCTGTGTGTCTATCGATTGCTCGATCGTCATGCTTTTTCATTCGTTTTTTAACGTTTTTTTTTTTAATTTCCACATGCACGAATACGAGTGCTGGAGTGTAAATTTTATTTCTGATTTTGTCAAAAAAAATGTTTAATTAATTTTGTTAGGTTATATTTTCTGGTTTTAAAAACATAATCGGAAAAGAAAAGGTTATCTAATTAAGTAAATATTTTGTTTAATTAATTTTTTAATCCTTTAAATATTTTTTTTTTTACAAATACAAAAATAAGAATAAAGGCAATAAAGAATTTTTTAGAAATTTCGATACATTCCATCAAGAAAAAAACTGATTCAATCAAAACCGAGTTAATGTAATAATTCACAGAGGTGTTAAAACAAACAAAATATAAAAAATTATGGCTTTTTCAATTAAAAAAAATTATTTTATTTTTAGTTTACAATGTTTGTATAGCTTGTATTAGCTGATTGAGGGTAGCGGCCAAAGTTGTACTACTTCGAACAAGTTGTTTAGCTTCAGAACCATATTGTTGCCCATCGTATGCTTTTTTCATGTCAGATACAGTATCAATTAAAGCTCGAAGCATTTGATCTACTTTTGATGTCATTAATTGAGCTTGATATAGTGAATTACTTTTCCTTAATAATATTTCAGCATATTCTGTTACTTTATCTGCACAATCCACCGTATCTAATACACTTCCCTGCCAATGAGCTTTTGAAGCAGAATGCATAGTCGTCACACGAACCATATTTTTACATCTTAAAAAATATGTAATAATCAGAAAATTTTAATTAACTTCAAAAAAAATTTTATATATTAAATTTAGTCTCTTTTCTTTCATTTTTTTGTTATTACATACCCTGATGCTAATAAACTCAATTCTTCCATCATTTTTTCTTTTTCTATTCCACCAACGGTTTGACGCTTTCTTGGACTTTCATTTGGGATATTGTTCATCGTGCTTGAAAGTCGACTTCTCACTTCATTTAATCTGCAAAAAAAAAAAGTGAAAAAAAAATATGAGCTAATTTTTTGGAGCATAAAAAAGAGGAAATGTGAAGAAGAAAAAATTTGGGCTAAGAAAAAAAAACAATTTGTGCCTTATTTTTTAAATTGGTTTTGTTTCTCTTTTTATTTCAAAAAAGACACGAAACAATTTTGTAAACTTAAGAAAATAAATAAATAGTTTTGAGTTCTCTATTTTTTGGGCAAAATAAATTCGTTTAACGTATTTGTATGTAAACACATACCGTTGATTGACTTGAGTAAAATCTAATGGCTCATGCACGAGTCGTTGCATTCCATTTGGAATAATTTTAGAGGAAGTATTTCCAAATCGATTCGTTACAGGTTGTTCATGGTTTTCGCTTACATCCGAAAGTAGTCCTCTATTTAAAAGTGAGGAGGATCTTCGTCTGCTACAAAATTTATCTAATAAATTTCCACCACTTTGTGTTGCAGCCAGCGAAGTTCGATGCAATCTTGCAAGAAGTGGGGAAACCGAAAATCTAAAAACAAAAAATTAAAAAAGATTGAATTTTAAAATAAAATTACTTTGAATTTGGCCCTTCTAAACCTGTAAATTCTTTTAACGACATTCGCCTAACTTGTGGCTTAGATTGAGGATCTTGGCTTTCCCATTCCTAAAAAATGTCCAAATTAAATCTAATAAAGTAATTTTTTGGTTTTCTTACTTTTCTTGCTGAAGCATAAGTTTTGGGAACAAAATCATCGCCAAAATCAAAATCTTTATTATTATCATCCATTGGAAATGTTTTACTTGTTGGTAATCTTTGTGAAAAAAGTACGGATGGCGGCTGTGGCTGATTACAAATACCGCCAAAATTTTGTTGTTTTTGTTGTTGTTGGGCTGCAAAAGGAGAATCCTTTTTGTTGGTTCGGCTTAACAAAGAAGTCTTCTTTAGGGCGTGGCTAATATTGTTATTTTGAGAAGCAACAAGAGAAGAAGACGCTTTTTCACTATTAGGCTCTTCTACCTTATTAGAATAGAATAGTATAGGGGAATAAAAACGTCTGGGAGGTTTTGGAGGTGGTGGAGATAATGGTTCATCTTCTGCAAAATTAAAGCGCACATGTTTGCGATGAGAAACCATTTTGGGAGATAATTTTTTTATTATTTAAATTTCAGCTTAACCCACAATTTTCTTTTCAAAACCACAAAAAAGTAGGAGTATCTCCAACAGAAAAAAGAATAACGAAAAGAATGATAATAAAATTTTTTGGTTTAAAAACAAATATTTATTTGTTTGAAAACTGGAAAAGTTGATAATAACATAATTCAAAATAATCCAAATATAGTTAACAAGCCGAAGAAAGAAGAAAATAACAACAACCACAGAAGAAAAATTTGCGTCTTTAAAAAAAAGAAAAAAATAAGTTGTATTTTCTGACAAAAAGATATTCTTTTTTTTGGTGGTAAAGAAAAAAAAGTTGCGCCAATTTAGCCTCACCACCAAGGCATATCGAGATGCATTTTTTTCTTGAGTTACACACTTTTTTTTTGTTGCTTTTGCCATCAGCCGACATAAGAGAAGCGCTGCTAAATCAGACTCATGGGAACTCCAGAAAACACTTGTTGAAAAAAAAAAAAATAAAATGCAAGTATTTGGAAAAAAATGATGCCATTTCAAACTTTATTGTTTGTTAAAAAAAATTTTTAACTCTAACTTTAAGCTTTGAGTTTTGAGTTTTTATAAAATGCAAAAAACTTACGATTGTTGTTGCTGTTGCTGCCGCAAAGAGAATTAGTCAAATCAATGATTTCAGAATCCGGTGCAAATTTTATCCGGAAAAAGAGAGAGAATATTTTCAACTTGTTTCTCCTGAAAAAAAAGTGAGGAAAATTAAAAGTTTTGCAAAAAAAAGAAAAAGAAAATAGAGCCTAATAATTTTTTTTAACTGCCATCTTCAAGCATCTCAAGGGAAATAAATTTAAGAATAAGCATCTTTGGGTTTCTTGGCAACAACACGGAAATGAATGAATTTAGCAAGGAAAAAAATTGCTACCTTTAAGAAAGTTGTAATTTCACGCGAATACAAAATTTAAAAAGTGGCAATCTTAAGGTTATTATTAATTATAAAACTCTTTGCTTGCTTTTAAAAAAAATGTTAGCAAAAATTTAATTTTTTTTTAGTTCCAAAAAGGCCACACAAAGAACATGAAAAAAATGAAGTAAAAAAAACATTTCTTCTCCATTTCTTTTTTAAACATCCACCAACAGGATGCAGAATGCTTTAAGGGTAACAATGATTTTTTTATAAAATAGCATTCGGAAACAACATGAATATGTACATGCATGCTTTTTGGCCACATATACAAAATAAAAACACAAAACCCAAACGACATGCCATTCATCTTTTTTAGAAGCCCACAAAAAAAATTTTAAAGTATTTTTTCTTTGTTTCTAAAATGAAAAAGAAAACCTAACAAGATGAGACAGGAGAAAAAAGCATGCCTACATTCTGCAACCATTTTTTTTTCCTTGAAGCAGCCTTATTTTTAAGGTTATCTAATCGCAATTAGCTTTCTTATTTTTTGAAATGACCGATGTTTTTATTTCTTTTCTTTTTTTCAGAGAGAGATATAGGGATGGATATATTTATTTCTCGGAAATAAATAAATGAATGAATGACAAGCTCGTGTGAAAATAAAGGCGCGCAATTTGATGCCTTGTTATTTTTTTTACTCCTAGGATGCTGCATGTCAAAGAATCATCTAATTGGCACACTCAAATAAAGCAAAAGAAAAAAGCAAAAAATAAATAAGCAATAATCTCAGAAGAAGAAATGGAATATTAATGTTTTTTAAAGCCTTCAAAGGTTTTTTTTTGCGTTTTGGAAGTAAAAGCAAAAAAAAATGTGAATGTGCAAAAAAAACTTACTCCAAAACAATTTTTTGAATCTAATAAGGAATCCAGCTTTTTTTCATTTAATTCCGGCAATTGATCCGGAGAATTTAAACCAAATGAAGCAATTTTATTATCTGGTGGCGGAATCAAAGAATTTCTTTGAATATAAAGTAAGCGTCTCGAAGGATTATTATTATTTGAAGTTGTCGTTGGAGATGGCGAAGTTGGCGTGGAAAACATTGTTTTGAGAGGATATCATTATTAAGTCGAGGAGATTGGCTGCAATCTGTATCACTTGAGGATGATAATCGTCTCATGATGGTAGAGCCACTTCCTCTGGGCGACATCATTCTTGGTGTACCATTTGGAACTGAATGTCTAAAAAAAATTGAACAAAGATAAAAATTGTTTTAACAAAAACATGTTTTTTCAAAAAACAAAAAAATCTACCTTTGTTTATAAATTCTTATAGAATCTCTAAATCGTGGAGATAGAGATCGATTTTTAACGAGCAATGAATCAGTGACTTGTAAAAACCTAGTTCGACGAGTTAATGGACTTCCTTGAACACTGCTTTTTTGCTGTTCGGGGGAAGATGGAGGGTCATCAATAAATTTAGCTCCATCAGGTGACGTAATAATTTTATCGGATTTACGTCGATGAATTTTGCCTGTTTTATCTATACTTGCAGCTTCTTTAGAAAATGCTGGAGAATGAATCCTTCTTTGATTTTCTGCCGGCGGTGCTCTTGTTGAATAATTAACACCGGTACTATATAAGTGGCTCCCATTGCGTCAATATACGTTGGAGGATCATATAAGAAATTTGCTAAAACTTCAATTCCACTTTTCATTTCATTCGTATAATTCCATCCTGCTGGATAAACATAATGAGTGCAACGATATAATGGGACTAAAAAAATATTTATAAACAAATTAGTTTAAATTTAACTTTTTCTGCAAATAACTCACCACTATGAATATCTTCGACAGGCTCATTACTATATTCAACTGGAATTATTCTTTTATAAAATACTTTACAATAACCCAAAACAAATAAAATAAAATCATTTAAATCATCTTTGTCAATAAAAAATCGAGTCCTTGTTGAGTGTTATTTTTTAGTTTAACTGTTACAGCTCGAAAAATATCGATATCAGGCGAAATTATTAAACTTTCAATTACATCATAATCTACGGCAATCGGAGGTTGAGATAATTTGCCTGGATGTCGAACAAGCAAACCTTGAAGTGAGTCAATCTGAAATAATAAAAATAAATTTGTTAAATATTTTTGTTTAGAAGCGAAAAAAACCTGAATAATTCATATCCACATGAGTATGTTTAAAAGTCACAGAAAAGCATCGACCACTGAACGTTGGTAAAATGACTCACAATTTGAACATATTTTAATTTTAAAACTCAAACTTATATCATTTAATTCATCCACAAATGAACAACTGAAAATGCTAAAACTTAGTTTATAAAAACAAACTTTAAAATATTTTTAATTTCTCACATGGCAAATCTTCACTCAAAGAACATTTTTTAATTGGCGCACATCTCTTGGACTTATACTTGATTGGCATTAGCTTGAGGCTCTTCATCATCATCCTTTTTAAGATAAAATCTTAACTGTTTTCTGATTTCTTTTCTTTTAACATTTTTCTAATAAAATTGTTGGTAAAAATGTTGCTAAACCATATTCTTTCTAAAAATGAAAATAAATAAATAAAAGAAATAAATCGTCTGCTTTTAGGAAGTAAAATTTATTATAAAAACATACTCCATTCGACTGACGCTAGCTCGACCATTGGGTTTAAGGACTATTTGTATCAATCGCAACTTGACGAAGATGTAAAGCAGCTAAACGAACGCAAGCTTCATAACGCATTTCATATGAAAATCTTCCAGCCACTACATCATTTACACATTGCTCATATAAATAGTTAAATGCATATGGATCATCAAGAGCAAATTCTCTTAAATTTATTGGGACAAAAGTAATACGAAATCGGCAACGAGATGATTGGGAAGAAGGCAAGGATGCAAGCTAAAAAAAAAAAAAAATATATAAAAACTTTTAAAAAGTAGAATTACTTGATTGAGCAATTGATCAGGAGCTAATAAATTTAATTTGGAGATCTGGTACAAATTGAATGCTCTGAAGCTAATGTAAATCGATCACCATTTTTTATTTGAAGTTTTTCAATAAGGCTGTTTAGAACATCCTACAAAAAGGCGATTTTTGCAAAAGTTATCTAAATTTAAAATAATTAATATTTACCTGAACTACCGTAGTTTGATCATATTTGAAAGACTTTGTTTGTCCAATTTTCCAAAAAAAACCCGTATAACATTTGGAATACTGGAAACCCTTCTTGCTAAAAAAAATGAAAGGAAATTAGCATAAAAATATGACTTCATTATTATTTTAAACATACTGAATCACCATTAGAAACAAATATTCGATCTTCAAACCGTACTCGACAATTTCGACGTTTATTATTTTTCTTTTTTAGGTTGTAATTGAACAACCGTAAGAGTAATTGGTGAATTAGAACTTCGTATCATAGTTACTACTTTCGTCTTTACCTTGTTCACGAACATCCAAACCATTAACTTCAAATATTTGATCATTGGCTAATAATTTACCGTCGCTTGGACCGCCTGCAAAAACAAAAATAAAATAAATTATTTAAGTCCAAAATTAAGTTTGAAACCTAAAGTAACAAATTGAATAATAACAGGATGTTGAGAAGCTGCAACAAATCCAAATCCTATGGTTGGATGTCGATAAATTTCATATGTTCTTGTTGGTGGCATATCAGGGATATCCGGGGATGGAGCTGTCGTCGTCAGCAAATCTTCCGAATCATTAGATTTTGGGGTCATTCTGGATGAGGAACCTCCTTGTCTTGGATCTTCATACGATGTGGTTTTGGTTAAGTGACTAAAAAACTTTTTCTTTTTCAATATATAAAAAATATAAAGCAGACATACTTATAAAATATTGCGTTCCAAATGCATCTATAGCTTCTTCCCATCCATATGGTAAACCAAGAAAACAATTCCATGAAACTCGGGGAGGTTCCCAATATGACTTTTTAGTTTTATGACTTAATAAAAAAAAGTAAGTAAATTTTTTGGTTTAATATAAAAATATAAAAAAATTTTTTACATACTATAAGTAAAATATTCTATGATCTGCCAACACGCAGAAGTCACAATCATTTGGAACATTTTTTCCATCTTTGGATGAATGATATTCGTCATTGTCATCGTCCGTCGTTGTCGTCGTATTTGTCGATGTCGTTTTCATTTTGACCATTGTTGTCATTCAAAATAACAGCAGCAGTAGCATCGCAAAAAGAGAAACAACATTGTTGTCGTCGTCGTCTAATGACATTGTTTTGAAATAAGAAAAAACGCATCCGCCTTTTTTTTATTATACTCCCAGTTTGTTTTTATATTACTTTTTTGAGACTATATGGTGTAGAGATGTTGCAAAACACGCAAACGAAATTTTAAAAATAAAAGTTTAGTTTGGTTGGTTTTATTTCAGCAACAAAAATAATATTTTCTTGGCGCATTTTTTAATAAAATACCGCGCCTTAAACCATTTAACTAAAAATTATAAATTTAATTTTAATAATAAACCAATAAACTTTATTACGGAAACAAACAAGAAAGAAAAAAAAAAGAATAATTGGAGTTAAAATTACAGCCAAATTAGATTTTTTTTTTGAGAAGTAAAAGATAAAGAATAAAACTATGCCCTTCAAGAGAAAAAAAGAGGTCTAAAACTAGCGTGCTTTAAAAGTTATTTCTTTTTTTTTCTTCTTGTCGCTAGACTTAATATGGTTTTTTTTTTTAAAAATGAAGCTATTTTAGTATATATATCAACTTTAAAGTGAACGACTACCAATAATAATCATAATTTTAATTTATAACAAAAAAAGAGGAATTAAAAATGTCTCTCAAAAATTTAATTTTTTTTGGGATGATACATTTTTTTAACCCTGACTATCTTTTCTTTGGTGCTTCAAATCTAATCATAAAAAAAAAGTCAAGCATCTTGAAGCAACAAAAAAGAAAATAAAAATATAATTATGTATAATAAAAAAAAAAGTGATAGCCTATAAGATTTTAGCCAAAAAAAAACAATGTTTTGGTTGTGGTTTAATTGAATGTTCGATGTCGTCGTTTCATTGGGCCATGAAAAATATATAGGAAAGGAAAGACTTTTGGTAGAAAGAAATATATTTTAGGAAGCATCAAGTGTCTCAATTTTTTTCTTCTTCTCTTTATCTTCTTGTTGTTTGTCATCATCTCTTTTTTTTTGCCGTAAATACCATAATAATAATAAAAAAAAGAAGAGAAGTCTTATTTTTTTGTACATAAATTTCAAATTTAAAGGATCTTGTGTAAACAGTATAAAAATAAGGGGAAAAAATTGAATAAAAGCATACTAATGAAAAAAATGAAAGAAAAAGAGGACAAGGAAAATAAAACAAGAAGCTTTGAGTATACAAAGATTTTTTGAAATTACCAATATATTTTATTTCTGCTTGGCTTTTTTAGTATGACAGAAGAAGAAAAAAGTTTTTTTTTTTCAAATAAAAAAATATTATAGCATCATACATCTCAAAAGTCTCTTCATTTTTATTTTCAAGCAGCTAAGAAGTTTTTAATATGGCCATCCCAACAACGACAAAGTTGTCGGCGATGGCGCAAAAAAAGATGCAAAAAAGAGAGAAGGTTTTTCCTATTCACTCACTTTGCTTTTCATCATGCTATACACCAAAAAAAAATTATTTTATTTTTTGCTGAGATTTTTGACCCGAACAAAGTTAGACTCTTTTAGAAGCAAAAAAAATGAAATAAAATAAAATATGAAAATTTATGAAAAGAAAAAATGCTGTTGCCAACAATGGCGGTGTTATAATATCTTGAAGGGGTAATAGCTTATTGAAGTTCAGCAAGCAAGCAACAAAAAATGAAGGAAAATTTAATAAAAGCAAAGCGCGGGTGAAGAAAAAATGTTTTATAATTTTTTAAAACTAAAAATTTTTAAATTAATTTCAAAAAAGAGAGAAAAAATTGACGCTTGTTAGTTGGAAGGTAACGAAATTTCTGTGTCGGAAAAAAAATAAAATAAGAGAATCCCAGGACTAAAAAATCAGTGTTATCGAATAGGTAAAATCTTTATTTTATTTTTTGATGGAAGTAAAAAAATTGGTATCAATTTAATTGAAGGTCACAAAAAAAAATAAAGAATATTTTTACACCAAAGCAAGCAGCAAAAAATAAAAATAAAAAATCTTGAATTTAACGGAGAAAAAAGGTTCAAGAAAAATAAGAAAAAAAATACAACCGTAAACTTTTTTTAGAAAAAAATATTTTAAAAACGATGTTTGATTTTAAAATTAAAAAAATTGCTTCTTAAAAGTAGTCATCGAAGCGAATAATGACGCTGACAAAAATAACTTATTGACGAACGACGGTAAAATATGAAAAAACATAGAAAAAAAATTATGGCACCGGAAACAAGAAAAAATATTTGAAAAGTAAAGAAAAAGAAAAGCAAGCTACTCTCTCTCTCACACACCAGGAGGCACCTTTTTGCTTATATTTTTTTCCATTTTTTTTTCAAGGAGCGACTTCATCATTGAAAATAGTGAAACCGCAAGCGCGAGCGTGCGCGCATTTATGCTTCTTGCTTCTTTGAGTTATGTCTCAACTTCAATGTCGTGGGAGCGGTTTTCATCACGTTGGTTGGTTGTTGGTTGGGTGTAGTAATTTCTTAACTTTGGGGCCAATTTTATTTTACTACTCTTATGAGAAGCAAAAAGCCTATGGCAAACAGGCAAGTAAAAAAAAGTAAAAGCTTTGCTTTTTAAAATGGGCTGCGGTGTTCCTAATTAACGGCATCCAAAGAATTTTAAGATTTTTGTGTGAAAAAAATTGCGTTTTCTGGTAAAAGCAAAATTTAAAAAAAATGTTTGTAGTTTATTAAATTTTGGTTTAAAAAATTCATAAAAAATTGTTTAAAAAATGACGTTCTTTAATAACTAATTTAATTTTATCTCAAAACCCCTAATTTTACTTGTAAACCTTTTTTCCAAAATTTTATCAGTCTCCCTCCTTACCGTAATTAAATAACCAACAATTATGTTTGTTAAATAATACTTTCAAGTGACTTGATAGAACTCAATTCCAATACCCACAGTTAAAAACAAAAAAAGTCGATGCATTCGAGAAAAAAAAGTTTATTTTAAACAAACGTTGATACTATCAGCTTCTTTTTTTTCTCTTATTAAATTGCCTACGATTGATAGCATTTTCGTTCTTCCTTTTTTTTCTTCACTTATTTATTGCCCCAAAATAAGATGGAGCATCTGAGACAAAATGGCTGAGTTTCAAAAAATAAAATAAAAT
>JAJQJQ010000335.1:0-28347 GCA_028622995.1 Panagrolaimus kolymaensis | reverse complement strand
AAGTTTGATTCCTACTAACAAACGTCCTCAGTTTTTTTTGATTAATAATATCGCTCCAATTTGCTAAATCTAAAGCAGTTAATAAAAATATATTATCAAGAGTTTAGGCTAATTATAAAAAAAAAAATAGATTCAAAAGTTTGTTACGAAAAATACAAATGATGTCAGAAAGAGTCAGTTTTTAAAAATATTATTTGGATAATTGTTTGAAAGGTATTAAAAATGATTACAGTTTTTTTCTATTTTTAAAACTTACCGTTATCTTCGTGGTTCGCAGTTTAAGACCAAAAAAATAATTTTACCCAATCCATTTTCTTCCTTTTTTCCACTTTTTTCATTTTATTTTTTCCCTTTCTTCGAAAACAAAAACAAAAAAACAAAAAAGCAAGCAACAAGCAATGATCCAAGAACCTATTTTTTCGTTTCATGTGTCCTCATAAAAAAAAAGAAAGACGATGATACTTAAGTGGTATCATAGTATTTTTTTTATTGCCCAACTGCGAATGAATCGAATCCCCCGTCCTTTGATGATTTTTTGTTTTTGTTTTTTTCTTTCGTCGGCAAATTTGCAATTACTTTTTTTTTCTTTCATCGCGCAATCAACAAGAAAAAAAGTTTTTTTATGAGTTATTTGTTCCCCATCGTTTATGACTTTTTTGAGCTTCAACCAACAACCCCGCCTTTTTTTATTCCAAAATGTTTGTAATCGAAACCGTATATTGCCTTTTTTTACATAAAAAAAACATATTTATGGAAGTTCACCGCCAATGCTTTAAGTCGTTTTTTTGTTTTTCTTTTTTTTTGGTTGCCAAAGAAACGGTTAAACCTAATCAGTTTGAATGAAGGATGAGAATTGAAAAGCAAGAAACCTAAAGTATTTTTTATTTTTGTTTTTGTTTGAGAGAGAAATTTTATTTATCTTAGTTGTTCATATATTTCAGTTTTAAGACAATGGTAATAAGATCTTTGAACACAAGACAGTTTCTTTAATAGCCTTAACGTTACATAATCCGGTTTATACTTCCAGTGCTCCGTGAATCAATTTTTTCTTCTTGTTGAATAGTTTATTAAAAATTAAGTTTAACCAAAATTCAATTATTTCATCAGTTTTTATTATATGCTTTTTTTATTTGAACTTGTTTTTGTTTTAAAAGATTTTAGCATAATTTGAAAAAATAACAAATTTTTATCTTATTGTTTCCTCTTTGAAATCATGATTCCAGTTTAGTTTTTTTTATTTTTTGCTTTGATATTATTCATATTTTGGATCAGCAGGTATTCCAAAGATTGCATCTAGAACACAGTTTTTTTTCACCCTTATTAATTACTTTTATGAAGTTATTATCATGATACAGTTTCTTTATTCTCTTTAAAAAAATTTTTATTTTGGTTTCTTTATTTTATTTCAAAAAAAAGCAACCGATTGCTCCTTTTTTTCTCATCGTTCAGCTTCGTTTCTTTCTTTTCTTTTTTTGATTATGCTCTTATGCGAGCGAATTCCCTTTTATTTATTTCTATCGACAAAATCCGATAATTGACCGTTTCCATTTTTCTTCTTTTCAATGCTTTCCAGCTAAAGAAAAAAAAAACAATCCCTAAAAAATGCAAATGAGAAGCTCCGTTTTTTATTTTTTTATTAGGCGTTTTTTATCGCTATGAAAATAAGCCACAGTTTTTTTTTGCTTTCTTATTTTTTTTTCTATGTTTCAAAAGATTCCAAAAAGAAAAAGCAAGAAAGTGCCGATGCTCGAGAACGTCTTCTTTTTCTATCGTCTACTTTTATGAATTCCTTAGCTTTTTTTCTTTCTTATTTCGTTGCTTTATTTTTTTGACGTCCAGGTGCAATCCAATTTAATCGACATCACAGTTTCTATTTGCCTTTTTTGCAATCGAAAAATGAATTTTTTCTTTTGAAATTCATTCTTTTGCTTTTTTTGTTTTTACTTGAAAAAGAAAAAAATATATTTAATTGGCAGCTTTTTTTCTTCTTACAAAACTGAAAGAAAGAAAAGATAAAAGATGTAATTTGACCCTTTTCTTTCTTTCGTATATATATTTATGTCTTCTTCTTCTTATTCTTCTTTTTGTTCCATCAATTTTCTTCATTCATTCTTTTCTTTTTTTTTTGACTCTGTTTTGTTTCAAAAAAGAAAAGAAAGAATTTAAACCGATTTTTTTCTTTTTCTTTTTTTTTTTTGCTCAAAAATACACACTTCTTTTGTTCTGGAAAAGTGCAAAAGGGTGTCGCCTGTTAAATACGTAATTGTTTTAAAGAAACACAAACCGTTTTGATATTTTTTGTTTGTTAAATCAAGCAAAAACAAATTGTCGTCGGCGTCAGTTTATTTTCCTAGAAAAAAAAGTGATTTTAATCTTAGGAATAAAATTTCAAAAAAAGAAGGAAATTATTAAGGATATTTAAATTTGTCTATTTTTAAATGCAGTTTCTTATTTTATTTTAAACTTTTAACAACCTTTTTTCTAAAATCTTTTTTATCTTTGTCTAAATGAATTTTTTACCATTTCAGTTTTGCTTAGAATTTCCAAAACGTAATGGCTTCCACAGTTTAAATAAATAAAAATAAACACTTTAATTTCGAATTTTGCTTGCCATGATGTCGAAACACTTGCAGTTTTTTTTTCTGGTCACTCCCATTCCACAAAATAAAGGGATCCACACCAGTTTAATATTAGTTGATATTTATACCCGCTGCTTTTCTACAGATCAGTTTATTCTTTAGAAAGTAAAAAATTTTGATGTTTCATTTTTTCTTAAATTATAAAGCTACTTCTGCCAACAAAAGAAATCATAATTGATTACAGTTAATTTCTTTTCTTTTAATAAAAAATCAATTGAATTGGCTTTTTTTTTAATTCAGCGTAAACATACACAGTTAATTTTGGTTTTATTCAACCAAAAATTTTTGAATATAACTTACCATATTATCTTGGTCTGGGCAGTTTATATCCATTTGTTAAATCCACACCAAATCAAGGCTTTTTTTTTACAGTTATATGTTAGAAAATTATTGATACAAAACTATTATTTCATCAAATCAATTATTCCCTTTAATAATAAAAAATTTCTATTTGTTCAAAACTAAAAAAAGTTTATGCAGTTTTACTTAGATAAAGGCTATATCCTGTGCCAAAAAAATAAGCATAATCAAGCTGTTACATTTATCCTCTTTCTTTTTTTAATGAAAAAAATCATTGTATGTCTTTTGATACACTGGTGGTTATGCATATTCAGTTTAATACCACCCTTTAATTTATGGATCCATAAATCCAAATTTTACCTGATATGAAACAGGTTTTGCAGTTTACTTTTTCTCCTATCAAATCCCTGCCAAATTTTTAAACTAACAGTTTTTTTTATTAACTTTTTGATGCCTCCGCATTCTCTTCAAATCAGTTATTTTCTTTAGATTAAAATTTTTTTTCGATCTTCATATTATCGAATTTTTAAAATCTATAGTTTTTAATTCAAGCTTATTTGTGTCAAAAAAATTTATATTTTGGATTTCAGTTTTTTTCTATTACAAAATTATTAAATATATTCTTTTGATTCAAAGAAAAACCTTAATTCAGTTTTATGAAATCTTTATATTTACCGGTTTTTACTGGTGACAGTTTTACGTGAATTAAAAAGCTTCGTGCTTCACAATTTTGACAGTTTTTAAAATTTAAAAGTGTTTTAATTATTTTACAGTTAAATATTTAGTCAACAAAAAAAAAAAAATTTCTCCTAAAAAGCATCTATTATTTTCTTTTCCATTCCCTCCTCTCAAAGTCAGTCAGTTTTCTGTCCTTTTATTGACCAATATAATAATGCATGTGTTTTTGTCGAGAGAGAGAATGAGTGAGAAAGAAAAGTATCAAATAACACCTTTAAAAAAATATTGTTCTCTAAAATCTTGAGACTCTTCTTCTTCGCGAATATATTTATTTTTTTTGTTACACAATCTTTATTTTTATTTTTTTTCTCCTCCTCACCACCAACAAATATTGCATCAGCAAAACAGAGCAATATAAAAATAAAAAGTGGGGTCCAAAGTCATAAAAAAATATATATAAAAAAATCAGTTAGTTTTTCTTCTTTCCAATCTCAGAGAAAGAAGGATTGCGCGGGAGCTTTGCCTTGCTTTCATTCAATTGAGAAGAAGAAGAGAAAGAAAGAGGTCGAAGGCAGCAGCGGCAAGCTTGAAAAAAAACACTAAATTCAGCCAGCTCGTCGGCCAAACATCTGCCTTTAATAAGTCAATGGAAGAAAAAAAAAAGTGAAATTTTTTTATTGAAGGCCAAGGTTGAGTATATTACTCACTCTCCCAACAACAAAAAAAAATAGATTTAATAAATAAAATAATTGCCACAAAAGAAAAAAAGAGGGAGGAAATAGGTTCTCATTACCAAAAAAAACTATTTCTGGGATTTGTGTTTGTCTTTTCTTTATTCTTTCTTTTTTGTTTTTATTCTTATTTGTTGTTGTATTTGATTCGAAAAATAATAGTTGAATGTTTTTTTCTTTTCTTTTTTAAAATTTAAAAAACCACAGCTAAAAAACTTGGCCGAAATCAAATCAGCCTGTAATTAGTGGTGCCAGTTTTTAGTGATAATAATAAAAGTCAAATTCTGTTAAATTTTTCTTTCCGAATTTCGTTTACTTCTCACAGTTTATTATTTTGTAAATGACCTCCTATCTATTCCGTTATCAGTTTAATCTTGTTTTGGAAGCTTTTAACTAAAAAAAGTTTTCATAGTTTTCCCATTGATTTGCAGTTTTTTAAAACCCATTGAAACCAAGACTGTTTTTTTGTGAATTAATAAATTTAATTTTTTATGTTTATTTATAACCCAAATATATCCCCAGTTTGTAATATTTCTAATTTTTTTGGTTTTTCGAAGAAAAAGAATTTAATGAAATCAAAAACTTTTAATTCTTTTTATTTTGAATATCGAATTTATGAATACAGTTTTTTTTTAAATACTTATGTCTCAAGAAATTTAAAAGCGAATATTGAAAAAGGCAGTTTAAAAAAAAAGTAACGTTTTTGATACAAGAAATTTTGATGTTCGAACATCGTTTATTCAGTTTTTATTTAAATATTTGAAAAATTAAAGCAAAATAAAAATAACCATTCTTTTTTATTCAGTTTTTTTAATTACTTCGATTATTTGTTTGTCGTTTTTTACCTATGTTTTTTAAAATAGAAAAAGTTTTTATTAAAGGAAAATTTTTTTAATGGAATAGTTGTTATCACAGTTTTATTTTAAGCATTATTTTTTTAGCAAAATTGAAAAAAAAATTTTTTTTGCTTAATTAACAAATCTTGGTCCCAGTTTTCATTCCTTTTTTTTTGCTACACTCACATGCATATTTGTAATTTTTTTTATTTCTTCTCGAATAAATCCTAACCCAACAAATGCTCCAGTTTTATTATGTTGAAATATTCAATACTTACCTTATGCAGTTTGTTGTAAAAAAATTTTTTTAGTAATTTCTTCGATTCAAGAAATTTTCATTGTGGATTTTCGCCGTCTCACAGTTTTGATATAAATTTTTAAAAAAATAATCAAAAATAAATAACTAAATATACACGGATCTAAAGTTATTTATCCTTAACAGTTTTATTCTAAATTACTCGATTAGTTTATTCGATCGTTGTTGCCTATGTTTTTTAAATAAGAATATTTTTCCTTTAAAAAAATTCTTACTAAGGCCGTTGTCACAGTTTTACTCCTAACATTAAAGATTTTTTTTGGTAATTAAAAATAAAATGAGATAAATATATTCTTTTTCTTCTTCTCAGTATCCCCTCCCTGTATACAGTTTTTCTTTTCTATCTTTATAATCCTCTCCCGCGAAGTGAACAGTTTATCTTTTTTTATGCATTCCGCATGTTTTACAATTTTCTAACTTTAAAATTAAAAAATATAATTAAATTTAAAAATGTCACAACATTCGGAAACAGTTAAATTTCATTATTTTTATTTTAGACTTTATCCACCAACAATAATGCTACCACTTTGTGCTGAAAGACAAGCTTATTATTCCACAACCACCGTGGATCCCCCGAACATCATCTTCCTCATATCATTCAGAGCAACCATATTCTCGATTGTATCACACTTTGAGTAATTCTGATTCAGCATATTATTCGTCTCTTTCAAACACAGTTCCCATTTATCCAATCCACAGTAACACATTATCGTTGCCGCGAGACGGAAATAATAAAAAGAAAAAACGAAGAAGTCAACATCGACGAAGCAACAAAGATACCAATGAGGTAAGTTATTTTTTTTGAAATGGTGGGCTGTTAAAAAAATGTTAAAGCTAAAAATTGATCAAAGATATGCAGTTTTAAAAAATGATAGTTATAATTTGGAGCCGATTTTTTAAAAGATACAGTTACTATCTTTATGAAACTTTGCAAACAGGTGTGAAAACACAGTTTTATATCTTTTTTGAATATAAAAAATTAATAATTTTTTTATGGTAAATTAAGCCACCATGAAGCCCAGTTTTAAAATATTTGGGGGAATTTGCTGAACAGTTTTTACCAAGGTGCAGTTACGATCGGTACCAAAAATTTTTCTAAATTAAAACCCATTGAAAGCTATTCGTGCAGTTTTATTTTTCTATAAAAAAACTTTTTATTTATTTTAAACTTCTAATATTAAAAAAAGAAAAAAATAAGCAAAGTTAAACTTAGTTAATTTTTACTTCAACCGAACCCAGTTTTATAACTCTTTAATTAATTTAAAATTAATTTTATTTTAAATTTTAAAACTTAAAAAAAAGCCGCATGAACCTAATTTTTAAATAATTTATTCTCGTTTACAGTTAATTCCATTTTCATATTTGATCTTTCTTCTTTAACCAAAATAAAGGTTTCTTGTTACTTGAATTTTTCTTCTCTATAAAACTATAAAAAATTTTTAAATTTAAATTTTAATTAAAATTTTAACGGTTGTATCCAGTTTATATAAATACAAAGTAATAATTTTTTTATCATATTTTTCCACAATGCAGTTACTCTCTTTTCCTAAATTCCGCAGCACCCCAAGATATGCAACTCCGCAGTTAATATGTTTAATTATAATAAAAAAAAAGTCAAAAAGTATTTTATTTTTAATGCCTAAGTAAAAATTCTATCGCATGAATAACAGTTTATAAAGGCAATAATAATATTTTTTCAACAATAATTATTACTCAGTTACTGTCCTCACCATAAATTTGCAATCAAAATACCCAGTTTTGTACTTTTAATTTATCCACAAAAAAAAAGTTTTTTCCATTTTTTAACTTCCTAAAATTAAAAGGACAAAAAATAAAGATTGTGACAATTTTCAAAAAAAGCCAATTGCTTCATTTCTCTGTGAAGCAAAGCAAAAAAGCTATGCCTCAGTTTTTATTTTATTTTTTACCTCATTTTTTTCTTCAAAATCCAAAAGAAAAAAAATTGATGGAAAAGGGTTCCTTTTTTTTCAAAAACAAGAAGAATAGTGATCAGTTTGAGTGAGTGAATGTCTTTCATTAAAAAAAATACGAAGCAATATTTCATTTAATCTGTCACCAAGTTTTTCTTTCTTTTACTTTTATCAAAAATAACAAATTTGTTAATCGTTTTAAAAAAGAGAGGCTTCCATTTTTTTTATTATTTTTTTAAGAAAAGATATATTGAGCAAAATTTTTTGTGGGAAGAATTTCTTATTATTCAGTTTAAAGATTAATTTAATAATTTTTTTTTAGTAAAGAAAAATAAAATAATTTTTAAATCTTTTTTCTTCTTCTTCATCTTGTTAACTATGGACATCCAGTTTTTTTTTAATTTCCTTTTGTTTCATTCAAAGTATTAATATTAAATTTTTAACACTTTTGGTATCTATCATCGCCAGTTTTTTTTTCATTGACTCCTAATTTTATGCGTCTTTTTCAGTTAAATATCTCGAAATAAAAAAAACCCAATCCCATTTTTCATTCAGTTTTTTATTTTCATAATTTGCCCATATAAAAATTACCAACAAAAGTAATACAAAGCAATATAATTTTTAAGCTTTTTGATAGTAACTTTAAAGTGTATTTTTAATATTCAGTTTTGTCATGTTATTGAGATTCACCTCAGTTTTCTTGATTTTGATATTCTTAAAAAAAAATGAACCACTAAATTTTTTGTAAAAATCCATCTGATGAAATCCAGTTTTAAATTTTATCATAAAATTATTTTTTCTTAAATATCCTCCGCTCCAGTTTTTATTGAATAACTAACAACCTCTTAAATCGCAAGTATGTATGCGTTAGTTACCCAAAGGTTCAAATTAACAGTTTAAAAAAAGTTTAAAAAATCCCAAAATCAAAACAGTTGGCAGTTATTTTTTATTTATTTTTCATTCAAAAAATGGCAATAAAATAATGTAAGTTTAAAATAAAATTTATATTTTTCCGAAATCATAAGAGTTTAAACAGTTTTTTCATCATTATTTGGAACATTTGGAACAGAAGTAACAGTAGCAGCAGGAACATGAGGATTCTTTTTGGATGGTGGTGCTGTACATGTTGCAAGTTGGAAAGATTTCCATATTTGATTTTGATTTATCTTTCATTTCTTTTTTACTTTTTTCATTATTTCTATTACCATTATTAGTTGGTGCAACAACACCTTCATCACTTCCACCAGTTAATTCACATTCACCTCTTTCTTCAGCACGTTTTCGTCGCATTTCATCAAAATAATTTGCGGGATATACTTGACCATTTTTTGTTTTAGCCATTTTCTTCTGAAAAATTTTGATTATACAGTTTTTGAGTTCGAACAAACGAAAACAACGCAGTCCAGTTTTCTTGTAAATACATAAAACTTTGAAAAAAAAGACTTACATTTTTGTTTTGTTGTTTCAATTCCTGTTTTTGTTCATGTTTAATCACAAATTTTGATAACTTTTCTTGTTTGAATGCAGCACAATAACATAATACAGCAAGAACTATTCCAACTACGATAACAATAACACCAATAATTGAAAAGATTACAATAACTGCGATTAAAACACTTGATAATTCACACTGAAAAACAAAAAAATTATTGAGATTAAACACAGTTTATTTTAGTAATACAGTTTTTATTTTATAACCAAAGAATTACAAGAAATTGCAGTTTTGAAAAAAATGATCAAATAAGAAAAATGACAGTTTTTATTCTTTAGGCCTGATAGCTTCGCCATTGTTATACTTCGTCAGTTTTTTCTAATATTTTTTTGTTTGAAAGCACAGAAATGCTACAAAGGATAACAGTTTTCTTCTATTAGATATTATTTTAAAGCTTTCCACAAAATTCTATTATTCTATTCAGTTTTAAAACTTTATAAAAGAGATAATAAATTTGTTTTCCAAAAAAAATCCATAGATTCTTTGTCCTTCAAACTTTTAATGTTCGTCGAACTAAACAATGAAAGAACAGTTTTTACTTTTAAGCAAATAGTAATTTTAATAGCTAGCGACTTTTGCACTTCAGTTTAAAATTTAAAAATTTTGGAAAAAGCAACGTTAAGCAAACGCAGTTTAAAATAAATGTAAAACCTTTTGGTTAATCGTCTTCAGTTAATTGACACTAAAGCAAGTCAGTTATTTCTCTCGTATATACCTAACCACCTTTACAGTTTAAAAACCCCTCAAAAAAGAGAGAAGCACATACCTTTTTTTGATTTCCATCTTTTAGAACACAATCATATCCATTGGAACATTGAGGATCACAAATAATTTTTCTTCCATTTCATATTCATTTGAGCCATTAGAAATTGTTGTGAAGCATCCAAGAATAATTAACAATATTTTCAACATTTGTAATTTCATTTTTTCTTTTTTCTTTCAAACAAAAAACAGCAGTGGATTTTCAAGCAACAGCAGAGGCAGCAAAAAAAATTGAAAACAAAAAACAAAGTTTAAATTTTTCTTTTTTTGGTGGCTTTTTCGTCGTCGTCGTTCGTTGTTATTCGTCGTTGTCGTCGTAGCTTCTTTGTTTTTTGTTTTTGATGTTGATGATGATCGATTGGGATGAATTCAAGTCGCCTCTTTTGAATCGAAGGAAAACTGAAAAATGAAAGTTTTTTTAGTTTAATTTTTGTGAAAATGAATAAACGCTTGGGAAAAAATCGTAATAATGTAAATTTTTCAATTTTCCATTTTCGCAAGCTTTTTAGTGGCGAGAAAGAATATAAAATTAGAATAACTGGTGTTTGTAAAATAAGTTTTGCGCCACTGACGATAGTCGTTTTCAGTTTTTGGTTTTACTAATTTTTTTGTGGAATATTCAAAAATATTTACAGATTTTTTAACTTTCGAATATGAATTTTTAAGAAATTGAAAATCCGATAACTGCATTAACTAAAATTTTCAAGCTTTTGTTTGATTATGAATTTTTGACCCTTTAGGATTTGTTAAAGAAAGTTTTAAGTTTGTCGTTTGAAAGAGTTTTAAACTGTAATTTCAATCTCGGTGGTTAACTTTTTTTATTTTGATGAAACATATTCCTATCATTTCTTTTTTCATTGAAAGAAAAGTATTAATGAATTAAAAATGCCCCATTCTTATTTTTTCAGTTTGTTTTTTTAACTCTATGTCCGACTTGTCCATCTTTTGGCACTTTCACCTTCTTCTTTTTTAAATATTTTTCTAAGTTGATATAACTTTTGAGATTTTTCATAGGTTTGTTTGCTGCTATCTCGGTCGGCTGCAGCAATGGCAGACAGCAGCATCAATGATCGAATCCCAATTATCTTTTTTTCTTCTTCTCTTTCTTTTCATTTCCGTGTCTTTAAAAAAATTTGTATAATAATTTTTTTTTTCGATCTATCTTATTTATTTTTTGACAATCAATCAATCAAAAAGTTAACGAAAAAAAAGTGACAAATTTTTCTTTCTTTTATATATATTTTTTCATCCTTGGATCGCAGAGAAGAAACGTGCAACATTATTTTATTTTTGCTAAAATATAAAAAACTTTGAATATCAGTGATTTGAGTTTGAGAAAAAAAGAATGAATTTGTTTTTCCAATTTTTTTTTTGTCGAAATTTTTTTACTTATCAATACTTTTTTTGCGAGACAAACAAAAAAATTGATTTATTAACTGATGTTCTGTTTTTTCGGTGATAATTTATGTTTCATGTTTGCATATTTTTTTATATTTATAACTGAGACGAGAGAGAGAGTGAGCGGCACCTATGTTTGTTAGAGCGATAAAAAAAATATATTTGAAACATTTATCACACATTTTTTTTGTCACCTCTCAATTTTTCTTTATTATTTTTTTATTGATCGATAACGCATCATATCATTTATTTTCATGTATGTTTGTTCGTAAAAAAATGCATGAAACTTTTATGGTTTATTTTTATTTTTTTGGTTTGCTTTTTTAATGTGTCTAAAACAGAGTAATTTTTTGATTAAAAAACTGGCAGCTTGAGAATGGCTTGATTTTTTGATGGTTTTTGTGAAGTTTTTTTAACTGCAAAAAAAACATGGCCTTCGCCTACTTTTAACTGTGTTCTTGGTTTCAAGTTTAATAAATTTAAATTATAACTGAGAAGTCTTTAGTTGGGAGGCGATTTTTTAACACTCGAAAACTCATTCAATTTATAAAAAACTGTTCCATAATTAAGTTCATCTTATTTTTTGTTTGGGAATTTTTTTTTATTGTTTCGATGAAATTTTTACTTTAATTTTTTCACTTTTTAATTTCTTTTTTATTAACTGCTATCATTCTCTTTTATTCAATTTTTTTTAAACTGCGAATTTGATTGACAAAGTGCTAATGTGATTGATGAAAGACAAAACCACAAAAAAAGTAAAAAGATTTTTTTTAATGTTTCAATTGATTTTATGATTTAAAACAAAATCAAGTTTCCATCCATTTTTTATTTTGATTTTTTATATTTTTGGGAGAAAGAAACCAATTGCAATTGGGGTTTTTTGCTTTCATTTAAAAAGGATAAAATAAAAGTTGAAGAAAAATAATTATTTACTTCGAATAACTTTTTTTCTTGGAGAATTGTTTGATGGGTTAAATTTGGGGTAATAATTTAAAACTGTGATCCCAAAAAAAAGGTTTTGTAATAATTTTTTAATTTTCTTATTTTATTAATTTAAAAAATTTAAACTTTTGGTTTTTAAACTGATTTTTGGATTTATCGGTGGTAGAATAAAACTGAGAAGTTCTAATTTATTTATTTCTTTTATTTTTAACGTTAATTTTTAAACTGTGAAACCATGTACAGAGGGAGCAAAACTGACATATTTCCAGGTTGGCTCAATATTAGCTATTTTTTAAACTGCATTTGTAATAGTATTGCCAAGTTATAAAAAAAACTGGACCAACAAAACCTTTTTTTATTATAGAATTTTTTATTTTTAAACTGTTTTTTGTAGTAGTTCGTTGTTTTTTTTATCCGATTTTACAATATTTTTTAGTATTTTTAAAACTGAATTAATTCAAAATTTGTTAATGAAAGTTTTCTTTTTTCAGAATGAAACATACGAAACACATATTAATTTAATGCAACCCCAATATTTATCATTGCCATATCCAAATTATTCTCATCAACAACAACAAAGGTAAGCTTAAAAGCTTTTTTTTAAAAATTTAACTGAATTTTTCTTTTTTTTTTTGCATTTTCACTGTTGCAAATTTTTCTGATTTTGTTTAATTAGTTTCAAAACTGTGTCTTTCTTTTTAAATGATTCTTTGATGTTTGACAAGCAAAAAAAATCCATGCTCATCTCTTCCTTTTTTTTCTTTTTTCTTCGGGAGAATATCAAATTTCAAAAAAGGATGATCAAGCTTGATCGATTCTTATTAATCAAACAACAATTTTTTTGGTTTTTTTGTTTTTAAATATCTCTAATTTTTTTTGGTTGTTGTAAACATAAGCAAATAAGCTTTTTACATACATTGAAAAGGTAAACTGACCATGTTGAAAGGAAGAAAAAGGAAAATGAAGGAAAAATTGAACGCTTGTTTTTGCGATGTTTTTCATAAAAACAAATTCCTTTTTGACGAATTTCGTCGCAGCAGCGTCAGTGGCGGCGGCGGCAAAATGATTGATGTATTTGAATAAATGAAACATCTTTTTTCGGGTGCACACTTTTTTTTGGAGATAAAATATTCTAAAACTGAGATTAATTGAAGAAATGGAAAATCCCGATAGATATCTTCGTATTGCATAAAATTAATAAACTGAAGAGTATAGAGCAAATTGATTTGAGATTTTAAAAATAAATAAATAATTTTTATATTATTTTTTTCTTGTCAGTCAAGTACAAGGTTAATGACACTTTGTTTTTGGGTGTGAAGATTTATCTTTAATTTATCTCTTTTTGATTATTATTAACAAAGATTATATTTTCTGAGTTTTAAACTGTTCGTGGCTGAATTTGAGAATTTAACTGACATGATAGATAATATTTTATTTCACTCACGAAAAAATTATAAATTTTATTTAACTGTTTGTCATCATAGGAAAAATTCAATTATTAAAAACTGCGAATTTGTGTTCTCCAGAGACATCTTTATTTTAAACTGTTACAAATTGTATTAACATTTAAAAAAAAAAGAAAAAAACTGAAAAAAATTATTAACACATCAAAGCTCACGACTTTTTTTTGGTTTTTTGGCAAACATAATTTTTTATTCTAATTAACTGTCTTTTTTTAAGGTGCTTTCCCACAACTTTCTTTTTTTCTTGAAATCCATCTGTTAACTTATTTTATTTCCATAAATTAAGCATGTTTTTTTCTTTGATGAAAACTGCGTTGAAAAATAGCCTTTAAAAATTAGGCAAGCACCATCTGGTTAAAAAAAATAGGCACACCATTTCATTTTTTTCCTTTGTTGACCGACGACTGTCGGAATTTCTGAAACTTTTAATCTTTTCCTTTTGGCGGTTAATTTTAAAAATTATAATTAAAAATAATTCAAAACTGGCGGTCTTTGTAATTCTTTGGGTACTAAAAACTGTAATAGATAAAGTGATACGGAGTTGTAAGTTATATTTGTTCTTTATCGAACAAAATAATTTTTATTTCATAGGTAAAAAAAAACTGTTAAATGCCTAACAAAAAAATTATTATAAATTAAAACTGATCATGATGGATTCAACAGGATCGAAAAATAAAAACTGAATTTGAAATTACTTTCTTTTTCATTTCAAACATTTAATAAAAAGCATTTTCGTTAATTTTTTACCAAAAAAAAATTAAAACTGCACCAAAAATATTTATTTTAACCAAAATTATTGCAACTATTTTCGAAAAATTAAAAACTGACCAGTGATTTGTATTTGGAGGTAACGCATTTCAAAACCCATTTAATTTTTTTACAACTTTTTATTTTAAAACTGATTCGATTTTATTCCTTATGTCCTTTTTTTGAATCACTCATTGTCTGATTTCATTATCCTTATTTTTCCTGTGTCTGAAAAAAAGCGAACACCTACTATATTTTAACTTCTTCTTTTTGTTCTTGATTTATAGGCTCCTTCCATTTTCGACATCGCACAAAAAAACATTTATTTTCATTCCCTGATTCTAATTCTTTTTATCCATTTTAAACAAAAAAATCAACTAAAAATTTTCCCTTTTTTTGAAACTGCATCTTTCCTCCATATTTGTTTTTTTATGGATCTAACTCTTCTTCTTTTTGTTACCATCCTCCAAATATTTTTTTATATGTTTTCTAATCTGTCAACAAAGATTTTATTAAGCATTCATCAGACAGAAAGAAAGGAGGGAGCAACTTTTACGAGCTATTTTTTTTTGTGATTGGGCATATTTTTTCTTTCTATTTTTTGCGCAGAGTCATCTTCTTTTTTTTCTGTTTTTTATTTATTTATTTTCTTCTTTGGGGATTTATTTATGCAAGAATTTGGCGCCAGGTGGTGGTAAAAAATAACAGAAAGAGTCATAAAGCTCCGTCTCTTGTTTTTTTTTATTTAAGAAAAAGGAGGTCTTTTGGAAAATGGTTGATTCATTCTTATTTTTTTTTTTTGGAAACTGTAGAATTATTTTTTTTTTTTGATAAACTGGGTAATATTAAGTATCTAGGTAGTGAAGAAAAAAACTTTTAAAATTTTTAGATAGATTTTTAAAAGAAATATTAACTGTCTCTATCATGATAATTCTATTTATTCGATTTAAAGATTTTAAATTTCTATAAAATTTATCTTTTTATTTCTTTACCATATAATTGTCTTAAAAGAAAGCTGTAATCCTATATCGAAATCTTTGTTCAAAGACAAAAAAAACTGAACCTACGGCCCGTCGTCGGGCAAAGCCAAAACTAAATATAAGAAATTCAAAACTGTTTCGGTATTCTTTTGTGTCTTAAAATTAGATCGTAATTTTTTATTAAATTGTGTCTGCTAGACAATTTTTGTTTTTCAATTAAACTGACACTTTCTTTGTTAAAGGGAGTGTATCAGCCAAATTACAGCGGGTGTTCCTAGCCCGAAAGTTTTTCACTTTCTCCAATGCTTACAAAGTTCTACAAAAAATTTGTAGCACTTTGTAAGCTTTGGAGAAAGTGAAAAACTTTCGGGCTAGGAACACCCGCTGTAAGGAGTTTTCTTGTTTGCTGAGACACTCCCTTTAAGGCATTAATAAAGAGACATATTAGCTTTTTTCGTTCTTTATCCCTTTTCTTTGGTTTGTCTCTCATTCTCTCACTTTCCTTTTGTTTTTTAGCAAGCTCAATTCATTTTGCAAAAAAATAAGCTAAAAAAATATAGCCGAAAGAAAAAATAACGAACGATTTGAAAAAAAAATAAAGTGATGATTGATTGCAGCAAAAAAAAGAAAGAAACGCAAATCCAAAACGATTGCGGCGTCCATTTTTTTTTGTTTTAAAAAAGTCTCGCGAAAAATAACAAAATATGTGTCACTTTTTTAGCCACATTTTATTTTTTGCAAATATCAAATTTGTTTTTTTCTCGTTAAACTGAAGAATTAAAAAAGCTTTAACATAGTTAGTCTAAAATAAGCTGTTCATGGGCGGCTTGAATTTGCTATAAAATGTTAGAGAGTTTAATTTCCATTAGGGTAAAAAACTGAGTTTGAGACTATATCCAGTTTTGATATGTTTCTTCTTTCTTTTTTGTTTAACTCGAAAATTTCTATTAACTGTAAATTATCAAGGCATTATTTAAAACTGTCTTTGATGCTAACTTGGCTATGTTTTCATTTTATATATATTTAATAGTTAATTTTTTTTTTGATTTAAAACTGACATTTGAATCTATTGTTCAAGCGAATATTTTTTATTTTGTAGATAAACTGAGAATAAAAAAGTCCTCCATGTCTTTCAAACATATTTGATCACATAAAATTTTTAACTAATAAACTGAGTCATTGTGTGTAAATAGGTTGATACAGTATAAGAATTTTGGAATAGTTTCAAACTGTGTGTGATGAAAACGAGGAATTATTCCATCGTCAAAGGTTATATTTAATTTAAAAATAAACTGGGTGGATTTTTATTTTGCTCGAAGGTTTTTGGGTTTAAGAAAATATTTATAAAGTTTTTTTTCTCAAAAAGTTTAACTGAAACAGATTTCAAGAATGCGAATATTAAAGGCGCGATTTTTGTTTGCTATTTCAATAATTCTATGGGTAATTTTTAACTGTATTTTTCAGTATCAATCATATTAAGATTTTACGACACTGATGCTTTAGCAAAAATTAATTTAAAACTGCATTCTCTTTGTTTTTGCCCAAAATCTTTTAAAAAACCTTTTACGTTTTCATTTTTTATTTTTTCCCACAAAAATAAAAACATTCAGGGAATGGAATGGAATGATAAATTTTTGATTTATTTTACTTGCGTAAAAAATTTGCTTTGAAGTCAGTCGTCGGTTGAAACAAAAAAAACATGGGAAAATAAAGTCTAATTTGTTCTTTGTTTTTTTTTCTTCAAAAAATATAAAAGTCCGAAAAAAAAGTAATCCCCCGCAGAGGTTAACAAGATGATAGTTTTTTCTTCTTTTTTCCAGCCAATATTTTTTTGGGGTTTTCTTCCTCAAAAATAAAAATAAGTAAGCCAAGAAAAAACTGAGTGCACACTAACAAATTTCGTTTTTTTTAATTTCTTTTTAGTGTATTTTTTCTTCGAAGGTTAAAAAGCAGAAGAAAAAAAAGAAGCTCATTCAAAATGGAAATAAAAACTGTGGCGAGCTTTGGCGCCATGAATTTTTTTTTGTAGTATAATTTAACTGACCCCGACCAAGCTTCCTTGAACCATTTAAATTTAAAATAAGAATATAAAAATAACTGTTGTGAAAATTAATAGATTGTGTTTAGCTGAAAAAGTTTAAAAAAATACGTATTTCGGCTGCTTTTTGACGTTTTTTTTAGTTTGTGGTTTTAACTTTTGTTGGTAGAGCTAAACTTGAATCATTTTTTAATAAATTTTTTTTAATAAAATGGATAAAACTGTAGTAACAATAGATAAGCAGCAAGCATAAAACTGTGAAGCGAAAATAATAAAAAACTGCGTTTCCTTCATTTGCTTTTTAAGCTTTGATTTAGTAAAGTTTAACTGTCGAGATCTGTGTTTGTGAGAATAATTTTTTTATTACTACAGTTTATATATAAAATAAAGGATAACTGGATAAGACAAAGTTAAGCGAATATTAAAAAAACTGTAAACTTTTAGTTGATTTCTATTCAAATTTTTTAACTGGTAGTGGAGAAGACTGGTCAATAATAAATTTTAAAATAAAAATATCTTTAAATAAACTGGATTTTATTATTAATTTTATTTGATTTGGATTTGCTTTTTTATTTACTTTTTTTTGTAAGTTAATAAAGATGCAGGAGCTTTACAGTTGTGGAGATTTATTAAAAGACTGTGAATCGAACTCAGATTCTGTATCGTTTCTTGATTTCAAAGGCCTTTTTTTAAACAATATTCGATAACTGGCCTTCTTCTTTTTTCGTCCATTTTTTGGTTTCAACTTAAAAAAAACTGACTACCAAGATGGGCATTTTCTTCGGCTTTTTATGCTTTATTTTTTTTGTCTTTGATTTTCATACACAAAGGCAAAATATTTAATAAACTGATATGAGTTGAACAAGAAAGCCATAATTAAAAAAGTAGCTAAATTTAAATGAAAAAATATTAAAAAACTGTATCCATTTGAGCCAGTAATTAGAAAACAAAAAAATTTAAATATCTTGCAATAATAAAACTGGTTTTGCAGAAATGTTTTTATTAAAAACTGTTTTCTTTGGGGCTCCATTTTAATTTACAAGTATCTCAATTTTTCTTCAATTTTTTGTTGTTGTTTTTTTTTCATCCTTATTTGGATTCTTTTGTTTTTGTTTTTTTGTTCGCCCATCGTCTTTTTTACCCTCTAATAATAAGCTTCAAAAGAGTAAAAGAAGAGTCAAGCTTGCTTAAGAGCAACAAAAAAAGTCAAGTGTTCAAACACACAAATACCTACCTACTTAGCAAGCAAGAAAAAAAAATCATTAGTCCCATTTTCTTTTTCTTCTTCTAAAAAAGGAGATCTCTCTCTCTTTTTTTCTTTTAAAAAATACACCGCTGCAAAAAAAAATTGAAGGGAATTCACCTTTGTGTTGATCGCTTTTTTTCTTCTTCTTGGTTTAGTTTTTTTTTTTGCCGCACTTAAATGCATACACATTAGTCTCATCGATACATACACAACGAACACAAACATTAAGCAAAAAAATAAAAAATGAAAAAGAGAGAGAGTAACCAGTTGCCAAATCGTCGCCATCTTCTTTATTTTCGGCAACGATGGCGGCGATGCTATGCAAATTTGTGTTTCACTAATCTCTTCTTTTTCTTCGACACACAAAGAAAAAAAAAATGAGCGGCAAAAAAAAGCTTTGTTTTTTCCTTCTTCTTCTTTCGCTTTTTTAAAGCAAAACAAAAAAATGTGATGCGCTTTTTTCTTTTTCGAATACTTGAACACAATCAAAACTAATTTTTGAGGTTTTTTTTAGTAAACTGTCGTGTCCGATTTCACGGAGCAAAGAATTTATTACTATTGATAGTAATGCTTAAGACGGAATAATTTTCTATTAATGGTTACTGCCATTTATCAATTGGGAATTTTAAAACTGACTTCTATTTTTTTCATTTTTAAACTTTTTTTATATGTATTTAAACTGTCCGCAAGCAAAACTAAGAATTTTTTTATTTTTTAAACCCCTAAAACCTTTTGCTTTTTTCATATTGTAAATGACTGTAACAAATTATTATTCTCATTAGTTTTTTTTATTTAATTGTTTTCAATTTATGCATTCTTATTTTTTGCATGGTAGTATTAACCTTTTATTTAAAACTGCAATATAAATCGGAAAAATTAAAGTTATTAAATACATTTTTATAAAATTCCCAAAAGATCCTTTCTTTTCATAGGAATAATTTTTTTATAAAACTGGAGGCATTTATTATAATAGGAATTCTTTTACTAGCAATTTAAACTAATATTTGTTTTAAAAACTGATGCGATAAGTGTTCGAGCTTCTTACAAATAGAATTTTTGGGTAAAGATATTTAAAACTGAATTGATTTGATAAAATCTCTTTCATTATTATTATTCTTTTTTAAACTGTCAGCATTTTTGAGGTTTAAAACGATTTCAAAAAAAAAAATTATTTTAAAGTTATTACATATATTAAAACTGGATGTGAATGTGTTGCTATCAAACAAAATCATTTTAATTTAACTTCTGCAAACTGTATCGTAGGTCGTATTATTTACTTACCTGCCATAGGAGCCGATTTATTTATTAAAAAAACTGAGTACAAATTTCATTCATTTAAGGCTTTTTACAACCTTTCTTTAAATAATAAACTTTTTATATTAGCCTTTAATATTTATGGTAATATTTTTTCTTATAACTGTTTAGACATGCTAATAGAGGCTTTTAAAAATTTAAATTAATTTTAAAGTAACTTTTTTATTTGCCAATGGCATTTTTGGGATTATTAAAACTGAAATAATTTATCTTCGTCACCTTTTTTAAAAATTTTTTTTAACTGCCAGTGATTACTTCATACTTGTAACTTTTCAACTATCCATTATCAAATTCATCCTAAAAAACTGTTTTCCATTAGTTTTTTTACTATAATCCTTTTTCTCCCATTGATTTTACCAAACAAAAAAATTTTTATCTATTTTTTTTTTATTTTTTTTTACAAAGTTCATTACCCCTTTTTTCTTTCTTCCCTCCACCATCTTTTTTTTCGTCTCCCAAAATTCCTTCTTTTCTTTTCTTAAAAGAAAGCTTAATACTATCATTTTCAACCAAACCCAACAAACAAAAAGAAAGAAAAGCCACAAAAAAGATGGAATGGAACAAAACTAACTCAATCAACTCTGTCCTTTTTCGGTCTTTTTTTTTTCTTGGCTTCAAAAACATTTTTTTTTCTTCGAGTAATTTTTCCTTATTTATTTTTTTGTTCCAAAAAAAATTCAAAGAAAAAAGAAAGAAAATGACGAAGAAATTTTTTTTGTGGCTTTTATCTTTTTCCTTTTATTTTTCCAATCCGATAATTGCTTCTTTTTTCTTTATTTATTTTTTAAAATTTTCCATTTCAAAAGAAATTTTTTTATTTGTTTGCTTTTTTGTTTTATTTTACGTTACAGTAATCAAATAATGAAAAAATATATATATCGGAAAATAGGATATTAGAGAAATTTGGCGGGATAATATTAAAAGGATAAAACTGAGCTGGAGCTTAGGTTTGAAAAGATTTTGACTACTTGGATTGGTGGCTAAAAATTATTTAAAATAAAACTGCAAGTTGAAGCGGTAATAATTAAAAAACTTTAATTAACGCCTATTCTTTATTTAAAAGTTATTTTTATTTTTTAAACTGAGCAAGACTGCTGTTTTGGAATATTAAGTTTTATCACAAAATTTAAAAAATTTAAACATTTCCTAATTATTTTTCTTTGTAAACTTCCCAAACGGCACAATTTTTGTGAAGAAAATAAATAAATCGACAGTTGATTTTCTTCTTTTTTTTATTATTTGTCTTATGTTTCATTTGTCGGATTACATATATTCCAAGCTTTTATATATCATAATTTTTATATTTTAACTGTGTTCTGGGATCGGGGATGTAACAACTATACATAGCTTCTTTTTTAATTTTTGATTTTGCATAAAACTGTAATGTTTTTTTCTATCTTTTACTCAAAATTTTTAATTAACTGAGTTTAATGAAAATTTCAATAACTCGCTTTATTCATTAATTTTATGAATATTATAAACTGTCATCAATTTTTTTTGCTTATTGTTTTTAAACAAAAAATAAACTGAAAATATGTAGTTATTAAATTTTTAAGAGACATCTCAATTTTTAACTTTTTATAAACTGGGACCTTCTTTTTGTTTCTCATAAAAATTAAATTAAAACTGATTTAAATAATGCTTACAAAAAATTCCGTAAAACATTAGTTTAAAAAAATTTAAAACTGTTGTTCTTCTTTGTGTGTCGTAAATTTCACTCGAATCTAATGCTTTTAAAGCAAATTAAACCCAATCAAAACTGCATCATTTAAATTTTTTTCACCAAACCCAAGTCATTGCCATTTTGAAAATTTTTTCCTTAAATGCCTATACTTGAGCCATAACCAAATTTGCTTTAATTTTTCTCCCAAAAACTGCCAACGAACATTTTCTTTTGACATAATTTTAAAAGTTTCACAAAAGAAAAACTTTTTTCTTTTCCTTTTTTTTTAAAGTTCAAAAATAATTTTACTTGCGTTCGAACTTCGAAGAAAAAAAAGATGGGAGAAAGCTTCCAAAAATAATTTTTTTTTGCGCGAGAATGGACCAACAAAACCAAGTAATGGCATTTTTGTTGTTACATTTTCTCGCAGCTTCGGCTTTTGTGGGAAAAAAAGAAGAAATAAGAAAAATGGAATAAGACAAGCATCATCAAATTAGCGTCCGGTTTATTCTTTTTCTCCCCAAAAATGATGATGGTGGTCATCTTTTTCTTTTTTCTTCACCAAATAATAATCGTTTTTCTTTCTCATTTTTATCCTTTCTTTCTAAAAGGCGACAGACATAATAAAGCTTTTTAAGCAAATAAAATAAATAAAATACATGCATGAAAAATATACTGAAACGAACGAGCGGGCGACAATTCCTTTACATTCTAATTTTCTTTTTTCTTTTCTTTTTTTGGGTCTTCACTGAAGAATGGTTGGAACATGAAATGAGATGAGGAAAGTGATGATGATTGTTATATTGCGCGGAAAAAAAGGAAAGAATGTAATAGGCTTCTTAGAAAAGATGAATATTTCCAAATAAAAGTCATTCAAGTATAAAAAATTTATAAGGTTTATTTTATATTTTATTTTTTTTTATCACTGTGTCCAATCTTTAGAGGAGGCAAAGGTGATGATTTTAAACTGTTATCAGGTTTCTCCATTGTCAAAATATATGTTTAAGGTTTTTTTTGTAAACTGAATTCCATTCACTGCTCCTCATATTTGGCTTGTGAGGATGGATGTTTCTTACAAAGTCATTATCCTATCACGAAATTTTATGGATTTTTTTTTATAACTGTGTCGACTCGTTTAGCCGTCACGAAACTGATCGTAGCATTTTTGCCAAAAGCAATATTAAAAAGTTATTTATTAAACTGATTCCAAATAGGCCGAACAATGACCCTTTTTGGGTATTAGAAATTTTTTGTTCTATTACATTATTTTAAAAGTTTTGAAACTCGTTTTTCTTGTTTAAAGCTTTTTCTTTCAATTTCATCAATTACACATAATTAGAAAAATTTTAAACTGCGGCTTCCCACACATCCACCAATAAATAAAAAATATTAAACTGTGTTTCTACGTGGGTTTTCTGATTTATGAAGATTTACCAAATTTATGGCTTATTTCTCGACAATTAAATTTTGTATTTTGTTAATTTAAACTGTCTGCAACGACGTTTGCTTTATTTTATCATTATTAGTAATATTTAAACTGAAGATTGTTAGAGGTGTGATAAAGAAGGAAATTTTGTATGATAAAAATTTTTTTAACTGTCGTAGGTGAATATTTCTAGATTTTTTTCCTTTTATTCATTTTACATTTTACTCCACCTTTTCGGTCAACAAGATTTTCAAGTTTAGTTTAAAACTGCGTTAAAAAATTTTCACTCACTTGAATCTTATCCATTTTTGATTCTCTAAATTCTCGTTATTTTTTTAATTAATATAAACTGTGCTGAGTTGATATTTATAATTTTTTTATTAGGATTTTTAATGAGACTTATAACTGTTATTTGTTAATCAGAATGCCTAAATCATGCTGAGATAGGTTGGATTAATTTATTTTAACTGTCCAACCTTTCCATCGCAACAAAATTTTTTATAAACTGAGTATCAAATTTTTTGATCTTGTTTCTATTTTTTAAAATTTAACTGTTTCAAACTAGTTCATATTTCCTCCTCATCACGTAAAAAGAGAATAAAATCAAAACAAATTATGTATTATTATTTATTAACAATAATAATAAAAAAAACATGCATATAAAATAAAATTATATGCATTTTTGTTGTGTGTAAGCGTCATCGTTGTTGCTACAACATTCCTCCTTGATTTTTTTTTTCATTTTTTTCTTCATACATAACTGTTTTCTTCTCTCTTCTTTAAATTCTTTATTGGACTTGATTATTGTGCAATAATCATTGGTTATTATTTTTTTTGTAACCGGTGGTGCCAGAGCTTGTTTTCCTAATTTTTTTTCTTCTCATTCTTTTTTTTTCTTTTTTGGCCAATTTTTTTATTGCTGATTTTTAATATTTTTCATTTTTTTGTTTTTAATGACACAAATTTTAACGGATTTCTGGACTAGAAATGAAGAATAATAAAATAATTTAACTATGTTTTAATTTTTCTTTAAAAAAACTGTTTATCATCTTTGTTTTTATATGGCGGCTTTAATAACTGTTGTAGTAAGAGAGGCATCCATCATTTTAAATAAAACTTTAACTGTCTTTTCTATGTGGATTGAGATTTTTAAAAGGGGATCATTTTTTGTTTGTTGAAAATTATGCATTTTAGAATGCAAGATTACTTTGTTTTTTTTAAACTGTCTTGCTTGGTATTATTCTTACCGAAACACCTTGTTTTTCTTAATTTTAAATCATGAAAAAAAACTGTGGAATTGAATCATTTTAAAAATATCATCATGTTAAAATTAAACTTTAAAATAAGTATCAAAACTGCATTTTTCGATATTTGGTTAAGCTATAAAACACTTTTGAACGTTTTTTAAACTGGAGCAGAAGAAACAAAGTTTATTAAAGCTATGTTGCCATTTTTAAAGCTTTCAATCACTGAATTTCCTTATTCATTTTGGACCATTACCGGAAATTTGTTAATTTCCTTTCAAGCTTTAAAAAATATTTTTTGTTTTCATTATTTTTTTGGTATTGAAAGGCATTAATTTTTTTCTAAATAGATTTTTATTTTTATAACTGGAAACAGTTTTGATCACATTTTTTCCTTAAATTTTATACATAATATTATTTCTTAAATAAAAGCAAAACAAAATTCTTTTTCCATGGCATCGTCTCCGCCTCAACCAAAAAAACCAACAATGAATCAAAAAAATAAATAAAAAGAAGCTCTTGACACTATTGTCTTTCCAAAAAAACTGGGATAAAAAGAAAGAAAAAAAGCTTTTCCCGACGACGACTTTCTTTTATTTTTATAAATATTTTTATTTTTTGAAACAAACACTTTACGCTTGCTTCTTCCATTTTTCATTTTCTTTTTTTTTTTCATCGTCTGCTACTACTTCTTCTTATTCGAAGCCTTTTTTGGAAGAAGGAAAGGAAAAAAAAATTCATTTCCTCTGTTTTTGTTTTTTTTTGCTTTGGTGTTTTGATACTCGAGATTTTTGGCACTATTTTTTCCAAAAAATAAATCTTAAAATTTTAAACTGCAATGCTTTTTTTTCCTTTTTTTCTTTTTAATTTTTTTAGGATTTTTTAAAACTTCAAAAAATACTTTATCTTTCTTTTTCTATTTTGATTGCGCGAAGAAGAAAAAAAGAAAGGATTTTTATAAATTCTTTTGGTCACTTTTTTTCTTCTTTCCGGAACGGAAATTGTAGCTCTTCCTCTTTCCTCATTTTTCTTTTCTTGCTGCTACTGCTTTTTTTTTTTTTGCAACAAGAAAATATAACAATTTTTCACTTTCATTTCAATTTTTGAACGACGACCACGACAAAGAAGGAAAGGAGGCGATGAGGGAAAAGGAAAAAAGAAAGGAGGATATCAAAGAAGTCGAAAATGGAGGGAGACGTTCGCTTCTCTTTTTTATTTTGAAGGAAAAGGAAAATAAAAAAAAAATTGAGGACATTCCTTCTGTCTTTCTTTTTTCTTCTTCATCGCCATCGTATTCTTCTTTAGTTTTTTTTATTTTATTACATGTCTTTTTTTAAATTTTGATTGACTTCGTTCGGCCAATTTAATTCCTATTTTTTTTATAAAAGTTTTATTTTATTGTTATTGGTCAATGGTGGAAAAATAAAGGGAGGAATGGAGTGATTTTTCTAAAACTGCGAAGTGTTTAGTTAGGCGGATTTAAATAAGGATTTCAACGAGAAAAATTTATTTAAAAGCAAATTAAAACTGGCTTTGATCATCATCATGAAAAGGGATTCTTGAACTTAGAAATATTTATAAAACTGATAATAACAAAAATAAGTTAATCCCTAAATTAGTCTCACGACGAAAATTTAAATTTATTTAATCAAACACATTTAAAATTGAGGATTGGTTTTGAGTTGCTTAACCATCTTTTGAAGAGAAATAACTGTGTGGGGCTTTGACATATATTTTTTTTAACTCACAAATTATATTTTCATTGGTGAAAACAATAAAAACTGTTTGAGCATTTATACCGTTGACCATCAATGAATTGAAAAAAGATTTGGAAATTAGAGGAATTTTTAAACTGAGACGGATTTAGTTTGTTTGAAATGTTTCAAAGCACAAAAATAAAATATATTTTTTGAGATTTTTTTTAACTGAGGAGGAATAACATTATTTTTTCTATAATCATTGTGATTCATTCATAAATCTTTTTTTTTTTGCATGAAAACTGTCTTCACTAGAAAATAATAATACTGTGTTCGTGGCTTTATCTTTTTTTTTAAACTGAAATTTACTAGACATAATTTATTTTTTTCAGCCATTTTAATAATAAAATCAACGAACGACAAAATTATACGAAAAATATTGAAAAAGCTCTTCCTTCTTTTTCTTCAATGCCAACAACCACGGCGGCAACCGTATCCGCAGCAGCATTTTCTTCTTCCCCACAACAGCAGCAATCATTATATTCAGCTTTATTGCCACCTCGACATTCTCAAAATCAAATCACCACATGACCCAAATCAACCTTCAACTTCAAAAGCATCAGCTATGGCAGAATCTCCCACAGCAAAAGTGATGGTAACGAAATCAAATTCAAATGGAATTTCCCTTCCACCAAATTTATTAAGAATTGTAAATTCCACAAATAAAATTGGATCTAATAAAGTAAGTGAAATAATAAATATTAAAACTGAGTGCGAATGTTAAAATCTGGTTTTTTTCCTGGATTAAAAGAGATATTGTATCAAAAACTTTAAACTGAATTGTTGATTAAACGGACAAGGAAAATATTTGCATAAAAGCTAGGTTTCGAGTAAAAAAATTTAAATTAAAGAAACTTTCAGGTTTTTTCTTTTTAAATCAAGAATGTTTTAACTGTAAAACCTCGTTTTAACAGGTCTTTTTTTAAACCAAAATTAACTGTTTCTTAATTTTTTATTAATAAAACAGTATTTTAAATTTTATTATTTTTCTAAAGGTTCTTTTTAAACTGAGGAAATAGATGTAAGTCGGAAAGTATGGGACATATTTAAATAATATTTAATAATTTTAAACTGCATACATCATTCTTTATTTAACCCTTTCGGCATAAACTTATTTTCTTTTTCTTTTTTTTCTCTTCAATATTTTTTAAACTGGATCCAGGCTTTTTTTAATAACTGTAACGAATGGCAGAAAAAAATAATTTATACCATTAATTTTTTTTTTCAATGGAAAATTTTCGTTTTTTTACAATATTTTTTTACTCATTCAAAATTGTTTGAAATTATAAAAAAATTTGAGCTCAATGACTATTGAATCAAGATTTATAGGGAATAAAAAAAACTGGTTTTCCTTAAGCTTTTTGGCAAAAAAAACTTTAGTTTGGCAAGGTTTTGTTTTTCATGCTGGCGGCGGGAGTATAGGTTTTTATAACTGTTTTTCTTATTAAATAGCTTGAGTTTTAAAAGTTTAAACTGTACCATTTTGTTGACTTTTTTCGGGCTTAAATTAATTTTCTTTTATTAATTATGTTTTAAACTGAAGAGCCTCCAAATCCTTCTCTTTTTTTTAAAAACAAAGGTTTAAATTCCAAATGAAATGAGACAAAGTAAATAAATATAAAACTGAGCATTGGATCCAAAAGTTTGTTAACCATTTTTTTTCAAATTAAAGGTTTTTTATATATAAATATTTTTTAAACTGCTTTGCATTGCCACAAAACTTGGAAATTTAATAGTAAAAAAGTTTAACTGCTTTTTAATTCCTCCTTTTTAATGTTCTAAATTTTTTTAGCTTCGATTATATTTAAAATTAAATGAAACTGACGCCACCAATCCAAAAATTTCATTTGAATTCCTTCCAACTGAATACGACTCCACCCAGGAGCCTCAATTCGTGTTTACTGTGGGAAGTCATAAATTATTTAGTTCTGAAACATATGATCTTATATTTCCGCCTAAAACTTCACAAACGGATATTTGTATTAATTGTTTACCAGAATTATTACAAACTTTATTTGCGGGTTTTGATGCAACTTTAATGTATTTTGGCGCCATTTCGAGGCGTAAGTTTTTTTTATTTGAGTTTTTAACTGTCGGTCATTATAAATGTTTTATAATAATTTTATTTATTTATTTATTAAAAAAACTGCTTTCGTTTTCATTTCGATGGACAAATTTTTTTTTACTTTTTTTGTCCAATTTGGATTTAAATATGCCCATCTCGCTTTAAAAAAAAACAAAAAATATTTATTCTAATTTTTTCGATTTTAACTGCGTTTTTTTTAAATTTTAAAAACAGAGTTCTCTTATTTATTTATTTTTAAACTGAAACAGCCTGTTTGATAGAAAAAATTGTAAAAAAATAAATATTTTTGCTTTACATTATTTAAACTGGATCATATTTACAAAAAAATTTTGTTTTTAAAATAACGAAATTTTATTCT
>JAJQJQ010000334.1:0-28353 GCA_028622995.1 Panagrolaimus kolymaensis | reverse complement strand
CCATTACACGTTGAGTAAGTACTCGAGTCATCAGCTTATACAAGACAGGAAGTAGTGAAATAAGACGATAGTTTTCAATATTGTTTCTATTTCCTTTCTTGGGAAGCAAGATGGTTTTCGAATGAAGTAGTTCAGGAGGCAGATTGTTTCCGAGTAGTAATCCATTTAGAGCATCAGCAAGTCTTATAGCAAAACTTGAAATTGTTGTTTGGACAGCTTTTGATGGAATATTGTCGGCGCCAGGAGCAGTGTTAGCCTTCATTCGACGAGCAGCAGAGATAAGTTCATCAGGAGTAATTTCGGCAATTGAAACTTCTGGATCACGAACATGAACATAGTTCCCATCTCGAGATACATAGAGTTTTTCATAGAATTGAACGATGACATCCATGAGTTCAGCAACAGTTTCAGTGACAGTACCATCCGATCGAGTCAGTTGGACCATTTGATTCCGTCTTTGGATCATTTCAGAGCGACCACGTTTCAGTCGGTTGTCTTGGATAGCCCGTTCCATCACGTTTATATAATGACTAATGAGATCATTTTTAACGGATTTACGGACCAGTTTACAAAGTTCAGAATATTCTACAAGAGCATGACGAGCATCAGTCAAACCATGTTTCATTTCACGACGTTGTTCCATAAGATCAAGAGTTGTTTGTGAGAGTCTAGAAAATAAAACAGGTTGATAAGAGCTTACTTTTGAACTTGTTATGAGAGCAGATTTGATTTGTTCTAGTTCAACTTTAGGATTTGTAGCAGTTGGAAGTGTTTTCAGTTGTTCATTCATAGAGAAGATGAGCAGCGATTTATCATAATCAGGAGTGACAAAGTTACATGGTTGAGAACGAGCATATTTCTTTATTGGAATGTTTATCATAGCACGAACCATACGATGATCACTACCAGAGAATCTATTAAGCACTGTTACATCTTGAACGATTGATTTCTTTTTAGTGAGAATGTAGTCGATTTCTTTTGTTGTTTTTCCATTTGGTGAATGCCAGGTCCATCTTCGGTTTCGTCCTTTTTTGAAGTATGTGTTCATAAGGTACAGCTCATTTGATTCACAGAAGTTGTATAAGAGTTGACCATGTTCATTTCGAGAGTCAAAAGAGAACTTACCGATATAGTTTTCACCAGCTTCACCAAGACCAGTCGACGCATTAAAATCACCAAGAATCAATTCATAAGTTACACGACCAGAAAGAGCATCTTCAAGTTGAGAAAGGAACATTTCATATTCTTCTTCGCCGCGTCCACTTTGAGGAGCATAGACTTGGGTAACCCGGAATGTCTTACCTCCACGAAGTTTGAAAAGGATTTGGATCAGTCGATCAGAAATGTATTTAACACCAATTATTTTCTTGTTAAGTTCAGGACAAATCAAAAGAGCAACACCAGAATAGCCAAAAACAGACTTACCACTATTGTACATGAAGTATCCAGATGAGAGTTGTTCACATGTTTGACCAATTTTCCATGTTTCAGCAAGACCAAGAATATCAAATTTCTTCAATTTTGAAAGTTCATTTTGAAACGATTGGAATCGATCAGCGGTTGAGATGGATCTGCAGTTGTATGTCATTGCAATCAGTCTTCTTGTTAGTGGTGTCATTTGTTAGTTAGGTTTAGCTAATTATTCCCTTTCCGTACACGCTACTGTATGGTGGAAAGGTATCTTCAATTCGTACACTTTATACCAACTTGCATCCATGCAAATTAGCATAAAGTTATTTAAGAGAACAATGAAGCGAGCGACCGCTCACCGTCTCAAAAAAACGTGCGAATGAATGATGAGCAAATATTTATCAATATTTATAAAAGGAAACTCACATGTTTTTTTTTCATCATCAGACATGAGTGAAAATTTATTATGTTCAAAATTGAGCATCTTTATATTTATTTTGAAATGTTTCAATTTTTGTTTTTGAATTTCGAAAATAATTAAGGCGTCGATTAAATTCGGAAGAATCAGCTAAATTAAAACCATGTCGATCGATGAGAGAGGAAAATTCTAGGATTTCTGGATCAGCAAAATCCAGATTGGCAAATTAGGTTTTATCAAATTTGCAAAAAACTATTGAAATTGCAATGGCAAAAAATAGAAGCCAAATAGCAAAGTTACGAAGAAGCATAGTTAAGAAAATAATGCATTTTCAAGCATTTTTGAAAAGTTTTATACCATTTTTTAATGGTTACCAATTACGTTATTAAAATCTTGAACTCAGGTTATTTTGAGTGATATTGAAAACCATAAAATCTGAAATTTTATAAATTTTTATTGTTTTTGTTGTTTGCATTATTTGATTTTCATGTAACAAAAAAATGCTACAACAAAGTTTTTGCGTTTGATTATTTTGCAACTTTTTGTTTATTCAAAAAAAAGAAGTTTAATAATTGAAAGGCGTTTTCATTCAAATATTTTTTTATGCTTCTTTGAAATATCTTACCGTTCACGTAGGTGATATATTGAAATGGGTGTGCAATAAGGTGTGATTTTGACAAATAAAAAATAAAAATTTGTTTTAGTCCACCCTCATTTTATGGTTTTTCTTCTTCACCTTCACCTTTGTTAGTTTATCTCGGTTTGTTTTGTTTGCATTTTGTTGAGTAATACTACTGTAAAAACAACTGAATTCGGATAACCTTCATTTTATATAAATTAGTTATATAGCAACAACATACCAGATAATGACTACTGTATTATTTAAAAAATAAAAAGTTTATTTTTTATTGTTAAAATAATTTTTTTATGTATTTGCTTTTTGACTTTTTGTAAAATAAAAACGTGCTTTAAATAATATCTATCCTTTTTCTGTTTAAAAAAATTTTTCTTCTTTATTTGTTTGTATAAAAAATGAGGATTATTTTTCATTGTTGAATTTTTTCATATTAATTGTTGCTTGCAAAAAACTAAAATAAAGTAAATTTTTTATTTCATTCTTAAATTTTGAGTCTAAACACAAATACACAATTTTTTTTATGGTTTTATGTTTGTTTTTAGAATTTTTTGAAGGTTAAATGTTAAACAGAAAAAAGTGATGTTATTTTATTGAATGGTGGTTAGCTGTTGGAGAGCGATGTAGTCCTCTAAGATTAAAAAGAATTACAGTGTTGAAAGAAAAAGTTTAAGAAAAAAATTAAAATAGCAACATTTAAAAAATGGGCGACTCCTCCGCCGTTTAAATTTCTTTAAAATTTTAAACTGTAGCCTTCGATATCTTGTTTCAAATTAACCTAAACTTTTTTATTTAAAAAGAAAAGTTTTATATTCATTCATTTTTTTCCATTAACGAAACCTGAGTAACCTACATACTTCCCGATTTATCTTCTTTCTTGACAGTAGTTTAAAAAAAAAGAAGAAAGAAAGAAAGTTCTAACATTTCATTAACACGAGTTTGAGTGAAACTTTTTCCCAAAACACACATTTTTGCAAAAAAGAAAAAATTGTTGCTAAAAAGTGTAAAATAAAAACTAACTTTTATAGATGATAATGGTTGCAAAGTCCATAGACAAAAAAAAAATAACAAAACATAACATCTTTTTTTGTCATTCAAGTTTAATGTGTTTCTTTCGACCCAAATTGAATTTTGTTTTTCTCTATTTTTTCCTCTTCTTTTTTTCTGCTGCAAATATTCATAAATGCAATGAATGCTACAACATACTCTTTTTTTCTTCTTCACCTCTAATGGTGGTGGTGGGTGAAAAGTACATATGCGCGTATGCCATAAATAAATGAATACCATGACGATATTAATTTTTAATAAATATTTTTTCTTTCTTTCTGCTAATGACATTGACAAAATTATTTTAATCAAATTTCTTTAGACTTTATGTTTTACGTGTTTCAAAAAAAGATTAGAATTATTTTTTTGTGTTACAAGTTTTAAAAAAAAGCAATTTATAAATTAAAACATGTTATTATTTTGTACTTTATTTTAACCAAGCTTTTCAAACTTTTTGTTCCATTTTAAAATGGTTCTAAATAATTACTGTATTTTCACATTTTTTGTTTTAAGTCTATTTTGATATTTAAAATACTTATGCGTCAAAAAATAAGTATCTATTTATTTTATTCTATTGTTTCTTTTTTTTCTCGTTTTTTTTTTTGCAAAATAATAGACTCTTTTCGGATTTTTATGCAAAATTTCTTTTGCTGCCATTGGCAATGATGCAACGCCGACGATAATGTATGTGAAGTGAAAATACCTCTCTCATGGGCCCTATTTTTCAGTCAAAAAAAATTTGTGGGGGAAATAGATATACACACATTACTCCATGAAACTATAGACGATGGTTGGGAAAAAAAAGGAAATAATTTGATGGAGTTTATTTTTTATTTACTATCAAAAAAAGATAAATAAATAAAGAGAGATACCATTCTCCATAAAAAATGCCACCGTTTATTGTTGCTGCTCTTTACTTTGTTACTCTTTAAAAAAAAAGTGACTGGAAATAAAATTTATTGGAAGAAGGAAGCCTTTTTAGGTTTAATTTTTCCTTCCTTCCTTCTTTTTCTTTTTGAATGTTTATTTTTATGTGGAAAAAAAATCGGTTCATTGCAATAAAATCTAACAAAAAAATGTCACATTTATCTTCTCATTGTTTCAGGTGTTTTATGGGAAGAGGAAGGAGGTTTAAAAAAAAGCGTTTGTTTTTAATTTGTTGGAAGAATAAATAAAAAAATAGAGTAATAGAAACAATTCTTTTTTATGATGTACATTCATTCTTTGTTAAAAAAAAGAAAAAAAAGGTTTTTAGCGACCATGTTTTTTATTTTATTTTCGCATCAAAGAATTCCATTTTTATTTTTTTGATGTTTTAAAAAGCCATTTTTGGGGATTTAGTCAAATTTTATTTTTTTCTTCCGGAACGCTTAGAAAAAAAGTTGTTCATTAAAAAAAATATGTTAAAAATGTTTTTTTCTTCATATCCTCTTTTTTTCAAATTTGCATAATTTTTTCTTATGATTTTTCAGTGGTTTTTCTTACTTTCTCAAGTTTAACACTCTTTTTTTGTTGTTGTGAATTTTTGTTTTTAAACTTCTTCCTTTTTTACTGTCATAGAAACATTATCCATCTTTTTTTTTGTAGCCCTTTGCGTCGTCTGTCTTTCTTCCTCCTGTTGAATGGAAGGTAGTTTACAAAAAGCCTCTCTTGGGAGAAATTTTAAAGAAGTGTTCATGGAAGCAAAAATGCGAAGTTTCTGCTTTATTTGACGTCACAAAAATATTTTTTTCTGGACACAAAACTTTTTTGCTTTTACGTATGTTTTCAGTGAAAGGAACCGCTCCTGTGGAATGAGTAATAATAATAATATTTTTTTATTTAAAATGCATAAAAGCATATGCTAGCAATTTTACCCTAAATCAATAGAAATGACCTTAAAAAACAAATATTTTTTTGTTAACTCTTTTTTCATTGTTAAAAAAAGTTTTTTTTTATTTATTTTAAAAATTTGTCATTGTTTTTAATTTTCCGAATTCTTTACTTCCTATTAATTTTTTATACTTCTTGAGATTTACAAAAAAATGATCCTTCTCAAAAAAAAAAGTCATCATTCGATTTTTTTTTTATCATGGACGACAGACATTCTCTAAAAATTCTTTTCAACAACTTGAAGAAGAAAAAATAAAATAGTGAAAGTAAGTGGTATTTATGAATAAATAAAAAAACAAATAATGTGTACTTTTTTTTCTTCTTGTATAACAATGATATTATTCTTTTGTGATAGGTGAGATCATTCTCTTCTTTTTCTAAAAGTAAACACTTAACTTAAAAGTTCAAAAATAAATAATTTTGTTCAAGTGTACAACCACAAAAAAAGAAGACGTGAAATACAAATATTACAAACAAAAAAATCAAAAATTTTGAAATCATACATTTTTTCTTTCTTCTTTTTCGTATCATAAGTATCTTCGGCAGATTCGATTGCTTATTTTTTGTATCACTTTTTTATCTTTGTTATTCTTAATATTTTTTTCGTTTTTTTTAATTTTCCTTACAAACCAATGGTTTAAATTACTATTTTAGTAAAAAATTGTCTGCCTCGCCATCTCTGTGTCAGAGTATAGCGGTATCGATATTTTCTTTCTTTTTTTGCCACTTGAAATTAAGCTTTAACAACAAGTAAGGAAGGATAATATCTCAGGTTTAAAAAAACAGAAGCGCGTTGGAGGAAGAAAAAAGAAGAAGACGAACGACGGAAGTTTAGGATTTTTTTGACATTATTTATAAAAGTTTCTTCTTTCCCATCTTTTTTCCTTCCTTTTAAAGTACATATACTTTCCATACTTTTAGGTTTTATTTTTTGACATTTAAATTAGTTAAAAAAGAATTTATACAGGGTTTTAAATTTGATCTTATCCAAGCTCAAAGAATCTAAAACCTTTTTTCATTCTTAAAAAAAAAAATTGTATTTTTCGATGACGTTTTTTTCTTTCTCATTTTTTTAATATTTTTCTTTTTGATTCAATAAAAAATATAATGTCTTAAGTTTAAATCACATTTTAGTCAAAAAAAAAACTGTGTATCTCTTTGTTTTGTAAATTGTAAAAAAAATGAGATCAAATTTCGAATATATCCGTGAAGTAAACGTTTCTTCTTCTTTTTTTGTATATATATTTTCTCAATCTTTGTGGTCGTGGGAATAACAAACAATAAATTTTTCTAATCACGCTTTTGTTACAGAAAAAGAAAAAAAGAAAAAAGAAAATATTATGTCTCCAGTTGAAGTGGTGTCGTCAACTTCAATATTTCAACAACAAATAGGTTTTACAACACAAAAATTATTATTATCGCCAACATTTAATTCTATGCCATCCACGAGCGCCATGCCATCTTTTTTACCACAGTATAATAATTACGTGACAATACCAACAACAAACATAGCGACGGCGACGACAAAAATATTTTATTAAATTTTGAATGGAATGTCACAGATTTGGATTTTGATAATGCCAAAGCTTTAGGCAAAATGGAATCAAATGAAGAATCTTCATTTCGTTTATATGTGGCTTTATTGGTTGTTTCTGCTGCAATAATAGGTTTAATAATAAATATTTTTATTTATTATTAAGTGTATTACATATTCATGGAGATTATAGACATTTTGTGGCTAATTTAGCTATCGTTGATATTGTTGGAGGTTAGTCAAAAAAAAATTTTATTTAACTAAAATACTTTTTAAAATTTTAATTTTTTAAAAAAAGTTTTAAAAATGCTTTTTATTATTATTTTTCAAAAAAAAACAACTTATAAAAGCTCTTTTCAGCATTGTTATTTGCATTTATGGGTTATGTAAATTTATCGGATCGTCAACAATTCTCAGTAAATGTTATGACATATTCAGCTTTTGCTTTTTATGGCTCATTTGGAGTTATGATTTGTGCATTAGTTCCTGTTTCACTTTCAAGAGTGGTAGCAGCTTCAAAACCAAAAACTTATGACAAAGTAAACAAAACTAAAAAAAAATTTTTCACACATTTTGAATGACAAAAAATTATTCTTTTTTAGTTATTTTCTGGGAAACGCGCATTAGGTATTTGTGCCATAGCTGATATGGCGCCAATAATACTTTTGGTTGTCATATGTTTATCTCGGCATGATACTGGGAAATGGTTATTTTTTGCTTATGCATTTTAACCTTTGCTGCTTATGTAGTTACATTTGTTTCAAATTTGGTTGTATTTCGAATAGTTCAAAAGCATATTCACGTGGTTCAATGTTTGCATGATAAAACAAGGTTGTTGGAAACTCGACAAGTTGCTTTGGCTACTCTTGCCCAAGCTGTCGTTCCATTAGTTTGTCAGGTATCTAATTCTCAATTTTTTTGCTACAGCATTTTTTATATTTTTTAATTTTTAGGTCCCTGCATTTTTATTCCTTTCCTCTGTAATGCTTTTAGTTGAACCTTTAACCGATGGAAATGTAATTGTTATAACTCAACTTTGGCTTGCAGCAAGTCCAATGTTTGATGGATTTATTACTCTTTTTGTTATAAAACAATATCGACATCATACTATTGCATGTTGTGCAGCAATTTGTGATAGTAATTGTTGTTATTCAGCTAAAAGATTAACAGCTACCACGCGAACAGCAGCGTATTATTCTTCCACCGCAGTTGAAAAATTTGAAGTTAAAGTTTAGTAAAAAAAGTTGACGTGATCTTAATTTTGAAAATTTACGGGTATTTTGTTTGTCTGTTACTTTGTTAAAAATGTTTTTCTTTTTTATATTTTGAATAAATTAATTTTTAAAAGAAATAATAAATATTTTATTTATTTAATTTACATAGTTTTTTTAATTAAAGAAAAGTATCTTGAGCAGTGGTGCTTGTTATACTGGGACTTGGTTGGGTTGAGCTTTTTCTCGAATTTTTACGCTTTTGGCCTGCTAAAAGTGCAGTATATTGTGTGGCACTTGGAGGATCTTCACGTGCCGCTCGTAAAGTAGATCGATGACTTGAATTACGAAAACTGCAATCATTATTTTTTAATATTTCAACTAATCCGAGTTTAATAACAACCTTTTTTGAAGCATATAATCTCCATCTTGTTTTCTAACATTTTTATCCTTTTCAAATAAAATTATCCATAATTTTGGTGAAAATATACATACTAATGCAACATTAGCTGACATTGAAATAGATATGCATAAAGATGTGGTTTGAATCTATAAAAAAATAAATACAATAAAACAAAAGTAAATAAACCCCACTCTCATTAATTTTTTTTTGTTTATTAAAAAAGAAAAGCAGTTGAATAAATAATTAATAATTCGATACAAATTAAAAAAATTTTTTATTAATGGACTAAAGCTAACAAGCAACTACTAACCTGAAAATCACTTCCAGTACCAAAAAAGAAAAATATCCATGAAACCCATACTACGCAAGTTGTATACATACTAAAACCAATCCATTTGGTTTCATTAAAATTTTCGGGGACTTGTCGAGTTTTTATTGCATAAATGGTGCATAAAATAATTAATAATGCATCATACATTAGAGAATAAAGAAAATGATGATCTGGAACATTACAAGTTAAAACCACTTGATCCTCGTTGGATAATCATGTCGAGTTCCAGGTGGAACAAATAATAACCAAATTAATGAACCAAATAATTGTGGAGCAGCAATAACAGCAGTTAAAAACATTTGGGACATAGGTGATATGCAACCTGGCGTTGAGCTGAACGAGTAGCTTGAGAAAATATTCTATGAATTCGATTTGTTTTAACTAATAATGAAGCGTATAAACATGAAAATGCAAAGCCAATACCTAAAAATAGAGTTAATCAAATTATTGAAATGAAATTTTCGTAAATTATGGCGCCAAAATCAATATTTAAAATTTTTTTACCAGTTCTTTTAAAAGCACAAAAAATTGTTGTTGGAGGTGAAATTAATACAAAAGTCATAGTGTAACACATAATCATCGAAAATAAAAGTACATAACTTAATTCTCTTCCTGAAGCTTTAACAACTGGGGTTTCATTATATCTAAAAATTAAAAATTAAAATAACCCCAAAAACCAAAAATAAAAAAATAATTTACATAATATAAACAACGATCACCAGCAATGTAGCTAAAATTCCAAAAACCGCAAAAATTGCTGGAACTATACTATACCAAGATGACCAACGCATATGTTTTAAGAAATTTTCAGTTAAATTAAAACATCCCATTCGATCTTTAGTTGGCCACATGCCTTCTCCACAATCGATGCAAGTTGTATCATTTGCCAGATATTCATAATCTTCACATTTTCCACATGCCCAACAACATATTTCATCCTAAAAAATAAATTTTTTGTTATTAGTGTTTGGCTCAAAAAAAAAATTAGTTATTTACAGCTTTAATTAGTTGCTTTCGATACCCCAGAGGGCAAGGCATGCTACATTTAGAAATTGGAGTCTCTCTTTCTTCTTCATTTCCATGATTCCAAAACATTAATTCTTCTTTAATAATTAATCTTTGTTCTGACCAACTTCCAACTTCAACATAATCACCTCGATCGGAATCGGAAGCTTGATTTTTACTTCCTGATGGTTGATAATTAAGTATTGTATAATGAGCTGGGCCATCTCCCTCGGGACTAAAGTGCACAGATTTTCCAACCAAATCTAAAAAAATTATAAAAATAAAGTTAATTAGTATTTTTTTTTGCTAAAAAATAACCTTCAAATTTAACATTTAATAAATATTTTTTATAAAATTCATCTCCATCTATTCTTTGCATAGCACTACAAATTTCTGGTAATTTTGCATATCGAGTTATCCATGAAGTTTCGATGGTATCATTAGGGCAATGTTCATTTTTCATTGCTTGTAAAGCATGAGCTATAGCATAAACAGCTTCAATAACAAATTGAATTTTATCATCGGGACTAAAGTTTTCTTTGGATTGTCTTATTGGTTCGCACCTAAAAAAATAAATGTTTTTAAAGAAATTTTTTCTGTCTTAGCACGAACTTGTTTTTAGAAGTTTCTTCAGGTAAATCAAATTCACAACTAAATTTATGTTCCCATAATTCTCTAAGCCATTTATTTCTTTCAAATTTATCCGTTCCTGGATGAAGGGAAAGATAATATTCTTCAAATGACGGAACTCTTAATGATTCAAGCATGAGAACTATAGCTCCTTCAGCTGATAATCTCCTTATTCCAACTGTATATGCATCATTATTTCTATCCCATCCTTCGCTAGCTAACCATATAATTCGTTTATTTTTTCTCCGATTTGGTTCCATTTTCATTCGTTCTGAAGTTCGTTCCATCAAATCTGGAATATATTCGGTTCCAACAAAGAGGACAACCACACGAGCTCCAACTTTTTTATCAGGTTGAAGTCTAGAAAAAAAGAATAGAATTTTTTTTCTGTGAATGAGAGAACTAACTTTTTAACTAAATTATCAACTGATTCAGTTAAAGCTTCACGCTTCATTGAAATTCTTTCTTCAATTGCAATACAAATATTAACTTTTCGAGCTTCTTTTTTAAATGCATCAGCTCCAAGTTCACCATATTCATCCGCGGAATAAACCAATGAAACATAAGTCCAATTAAATTTTCGAGCAATATCTATCATAGCCCTCGCTTGATAATTATCACTTGGAACAGTTCGAGCAAAATATTCAAATCGACTTTTATCACTTAAATCTGCGTTTGTACTTGCAGGACTAACTTGAACAATTCGAAATAATCTTAGTAAATTTGCGATTTGCACTGTAACAGAGCTATAACTGGCTCCAACAACGGCCACCACTTTTTTCTTTGGTGTATAACTTATTTCGGGTGGCTTTCCATCACCGCATTGAAAATCTGATACATCATTAGATCCTATCATATCCTTCACAAAATCAAGGCTTTGATTTAGAGCATACGCAGGATTTGAGCAAGAATCTAATATTAACGCACCCTTAAAAAATATTCAGTTAAGTTCGGCCCTTAACTGAAAATAAAGTTTTACCAATTTATAGCCTCTTAAAAAATCTGTTTGAGCATTAATCATATCTAAGGCGTATAACATGGCCTCCACCCGATGTATCCCCCTAAAAAATAATATTAACCTTAATTACCATTTTTATGAATAATACCTTGTTTCAAATATTTCTCCACATGTATTTCCACCGGGAATATTAGATTTGGCATGAACAGGAAATACACCGCCAATAATTAAATCCCCTGGTATTCTAAGAGCTTTAACTTGATTTTGAGAAACAAGACCATTGGAATCTTGAATTGTCTAAAAATAACAAAACATGATAGTCATCAACTTGAGAGACTACAAACTTGTGCCAAAACATTAATATTGGCTATTATTTGAGTTGCCATGTTAATAATGAATACATCTTTCTTTTTTATTTATTGGAAAGTCTTTAGAGTTTTATCTTTAAAAAGAAAAAAAAAATAGTTTTATTTTTATTTTTAAATCTCTAAAGATCCTAATTTGCCAAATAACGAAGATGCAGCTACAAATAATTTTTTATAATGTGAGTTAACAAAAAATTAGTTGCTGGAGTAGTACGACGACGACGACATATGAGTTTACTAACAACAACAACAACTGATGAAAGCATGATGAAAAAATAAAATATCTCTCCAGTTTTATCTTTTCTTGCTACATTCAGTTATTTTTATTCATTTATTAACAATAAAATAGTCCTGAAAAAAAAATAAGATGAATGATCGATTTTTAAATATGTTTGCAGCTATTCTTTTTCAAAATGATTTTTAAGTGAGAAAAAAAAAATAAAAACGTATCGCGTTCAATAAACAAAAGCAAAGTGCTATCAATAACTCATCGGCTTTTTATTCTTTTAGTTTTTTTATTGTGAAAAATGAAAAACAACAAAAAAAACGAAAAAATATGGGCAGCTTTTTTTGTTCGCGGCATGAAGCTTTGGAATCATGTATTCTTAAAAAAGAAAAATTAATAACTCTTTCATAAAAATGGGTGAAAAATTTTTATATTGTTTCACATAGCCAAAAAAAGGTTTAAAAAGAAACTTATGACCCAACAATTCTTTACTTTTTTTCAATGGAAATTTTTTACTTCAGGATAAAAAAATTAAAGGACATATTGAAAAAATAGAAATAAAAAATTCTAGGAAAGTTTATTTTTTTAACAAAAAAAAGGGTTGGCTTTTGAAAAAAAAGAAGCAGAGGTATGTATCAAAACCAAAAAAGCCTCCTTTTTTCTTTTTTTTTCTGAGATTGTATCAAATAAAAAAATATGATGATGAAGAAACAAAGATTTGCCAATAAATAAATAAAAAATAATGGCAGAACCAAATTTCAAGACAAACAACTTGCTGCAATTGCTTGTTGCAAAAGCAAAAAAGGAGAAAAGACAATTGCCTGTTAGCAAACAATTTTTTTATTTTTTTTATTTTATTGTAATCGGATATGCGCAGGCATGAGAGATGAAAGAGAGAGAGAGAGGACTAAAAAAACTTTTAAAACAAAAGTTTCCAAAATATGGACGGACGCTTTTGAAGTTTAAAGATATAAAAAAAAAATAACAAAAGGAATAAATAGTAATTTTTTTTTGGGTAAAAATTAGAGTTCCAAGCATCAAAAAATTGACGGAAACATTCTAGCTTTAGAGAAGAAAAGAAAAAAAGGCAAATCAAAAATCGCCGCTGTTCCCGAAAAACTTCTTTTTTGCATCCTTCAAATTTGAGTTTGAAGGCGACGGACGAGGTTGCTGCGCGGAGATAATTTGTTCAGGATGGCAAATAAAAAAATATAAGGGTGAAGAAGGAAAAAATAGGCAAAAAAAAGCGAAAAAGCTGTCGTCGTCTACTAACTACAACTTTGCGTGAAAGCCGTCGCCGTTGTCGACATTTTTTGTTTCAATGTTTCATTCCTTCTTTTTTCTTTTAGTTTTTAGCCTTCTTCTTTTAAAACATAAGAAACAAACAAAAAAAGATAAAAAATAAAAATAAAGCAACAAAAAAAGGTTCGTTTTAAAACATTGAGCCTTCTTATTGCTTTCCTCTTTTTTCTCCTTTTCTCTTTTTTGGCAGCTTTATTTTTTAAAAATTCTGTAAGGTTTGAAACATTTGTAACACACCATCCACAAAAAAAGATAAAGAAAAATATTTTTTTGTTGGTGTAAACTTTTTTTTAAGAAAAAAAAGCTTCTTTGTCTGGAAAATTAATTTTCTAAATAACTAAGATTTTTTTAACACAATAAAGAAAAAGCGTGGAAAAGTGAAAAAAATATTAACAGAAATATCAAAAGTAAAAATTAGAAGAGAAAAAACCAAGTTGCTTATTAGCGACCGAACATTATTATTTTTACTTTTATTCTTATTCTTATTCTCACGGGATTATTATTATATTTTTTTAACATAAAAAAAAGTTAAAAACAAATAACGAATCATCATTATTTATTGAAAAATGGTAAGATTTTGTTTTACTTTAACTTACTCATAAAAAAATCTAACTAACTTTGACTACATAGTTTTCGATAACGAAAGATGAAAGCAATGGTCAAGAACTATTACTTCATTAAAATAAAACTTTCGCCTACTTTTTTAAGCTTACCAAAAAAAATAATTTTTAAGAATCTTTTTTTTTTGGAAGACATGAGTAAAATAAATCTTTGGGTTCGTAGAGCTCATATTTAGTGGTTGTTGAAAACATAATGTTTCTTCTTTTCTTTTTCACACGAATGAAAAAAAGAGTAGAACGAGAATAAAAAAATAAGTAAAAAAAAATAAAAATAAAATCTAGTTAGCATAACTCGGATGGTGCATTTGCGCGTTGTTGCCGTTGTTGTTGCTTTTTCTACTTTCGGAAATCAGAATGTCCCTCATTCTTTTTTTTCCCTTCATCTTCTTCATCAGCTTCTTGAATGAATAAGAAATAAAAAATAAAAAGAAGACGAAGCTCCTGGGTTCCAAATTTTTTGCTTGTTGTCTCCAAATATTTTTTGGAAGATAAAAAAAATAAAAACCATAGAGTTAAAAAAACGTTTAATCTATAAAAAAAATTGAAGACGACGACAACATTTTCAGGTTAACCCGAAACTTTGAACATTCTTTTTTTGTCTCTGTTGTTTGCTTCCTTTTTTTTATTTGAGTTTAAACTTTAAAGCAATTTTTTAACATATAAAAAAAGGCAACGTTTCATTTCCTATTTTCTTTCTTTTTTTCATCCCGACCTTACAAAGGACGAAGAAATCAGGTAAACGACTAAACCAATAACGAATCAGGTAAAGCGCGCCTAAAAAACAGGTCATTCTCAGGTAAAGGAAATTTTCAGGTAAAAATCATGGAAAGGAAGAATTCAGGTGATAATCAGGTAGTAATCAGGTGGCATGTTTTTCTTTGGTTATCTATTGCTCAAAGCGCGCCCGCATACTCTTTATGTTTACCAGGATGCATATATTCTTCTGTTTTGGGTTAACATCTAACAAATTTTCTATTGTTTGAAAAGGAATTATTAGCTATAATTATATAAAAATAGGTTGTAAAATTTCATTCACCTCGAAGTGTTTGAAAAAAAAAATTCATTTTTGAACTTTTCCGCAAGGATTAAGTAAGAGCATTGTAAAAAATGCAAATTTTTGGATTAGCTGTTTATTATAAACACTATTAAAATAAAAATTAGAACAATTTATGGATAAAAAATTTTCATTTTTTGCCGCCAAATTTTTGCAGAATTCAGGTAAAGCGCATGAACTTTTCAGGTAAACTTCGAGTTCTCAGGTAACCTGTTTTCTGTTGGCTGCTGCATGTAGTTTACCTGAGAGCGACCTGATTTCTTCCCGCTTTGTAAGGTCGGGATGTGGCTTAATGATCTTTTTTTTAAACAAAAGTTAAGTTTTTACGATTTTTAATTGTTTATTTTCCTTTTTTTGTTTGAAACCAATGAGTCTATCTTTTTTTATTATTTAAACAAAAGTGCATTTTTCTGAATCAAGGTGTTATTGTTGTTTGTTGCTATAAATTTTAAAAGCTTGGATGGAAAAAAAAGAGAAATAAAAAATTCTTTTGTTAGCACCAAAAAATAAAAAAAGAAGAAAGGAATTTCATCAATTGGCATAAAATTAGCAGCCATGGACGAGAGAAAAAAAATATATAGAAATTTGATTCTCCCTTCTCTTTAATTTGAGAGAGAAGCAGAACATAATGGAAGTTTTACGTTTTTATATTTTTTTTTTTTGATGTGGATGACGATAGAATAAATACCGTGGGAATGTTTGAGGCTTGGTTAATGGTGGACAATGCTTTTATACAAAATTATTTTAAGCAACCAAAAATTATTTAATTTACATGAAAAAAGTTTTATTTTTTGCCGAAAATCTGTTATTCTTTAAATACTGTTTTTATTAACTTTTTTTGATGATTTTTTTTTGTAAATATTCTCAATGCTTTTTTTATTTCACCAAAATGACAACTGAAAGATGTAGCTTGGTCTTGGTATTTGTGATGTATTTTTTTATAGCAAAGTTTAAAGCAATAAAAAAGAAGAAAAAAGGCATAAAATCAAAATTAAGATAATTGTTTCTTCCTTGTTCAGCCTGAGAAAAATTGGACTTTTATTTTATCTTATCATTCATTAGCCAGGCCATCATTATTTCGTCTGGTGTCATTTGAAAAAGCAGATAGACACACAAACAACCAACCTCAAATAAAAAAATATGGCAGTGCCAATAATATTCTCTATGATCATTGATTGATCGATAAAAGAAATTCTTAAAGGGACATAGCTATTTCATGCCTTTTCAAAAATTTCGATACTGGGGCTGATAGGAACAGTCGGGGCGGCGCGTGTTTGAATTACCGTGTCACTTCTGTCTTACACGGTAATTCAAACACGCGCCTTACCAAGTGTAACTTGCAGTGCCCGCAAACGAAATTTCAAAAAAGGCATGAAATAGCTATGTCCCTTTAAAGGGTCAAAAATAATCAAACACAAAATACAAAAAAAAGCAATAAAAAATTGATTTAAATGTTTTTTGTTTTTGCTTTTATTTTGATTTTTAACTTAAAAAAATAAAAATTTAATCCTAATGTAAACTTCTTGCTTTTAGGATCAAAGATTATTGATAAAAGTTCCTTTTTAGCTTTTTCACATGAAGTTTACATACAAACATTTTTGTTTGGCTTAAAATAGTAGCCGCCGACGACAGTGTCGTCAAATAGACATGTGATCATGAAAAAAAAATATCGGCGCCAAATTAATGTTGTTGTTATCATCTTTTTATTCCTTCCTTAATGAGAATGATGAGAAAAAATGTTATGATTCTAAGTATGTATATATGTATGTGGGGGTGGGAAAAAATAGATAGGCTCCACTTAGCACAAATTGTGGTGGCAGCAGTCTGCCTACCTTATATGTTTATTTTGTGTGTGTTTGTTGGATAAAAGTGTCATTTATTTTCTTCTGAAAACTATCATTAAAATTTCCTTCCTACCTTTTTTATTTCTTTCCTTTTCTTGTTGGTTTTCTTGAATTTTCTTTTTCTTTCTTTTACCTAAAAACAAATATGATTGGTACGGTTATTATAAACAGCTCAAATGAAATAATTCAAAGTTTTGGTAATTATGGATTCAATAAACATTTAAAATCTTTATCTTTGGATTGTGAAGAATCCATTCTTGGTCAAAGTAACAAAAATAATGCGGCGGCAATAACGATAATCCCAACAACAACCATTAATAGACTTTCAAGTTGCAGTAGCAGTGGAATTTCATCAAGTTGTGAGACAACAGGCTCATCAAAAACAAAACAAAATATTTCTTCACTGCGATCCTCAAATTCAAAAACAGTTAAGTAAAGGCATGTTTAAAAAAACTTAAAAATAATCGATTTCATTCAAATTTAGAAAATAGAAGACGATGATATTTTGCTATCCTATATTCTGCCTTTATTGGCGATGTATCAATCTCGAAAAGATACGGAACAAAATGAAATCAGCCTTTTATATTCCGATGAAATAAAATTTTCTTTTCAAATTTTTGATGTTTCTCATTTTATTATAGTTATTTCAAGTAATAATTATTCTGAATCAGAAATAGAAGAATTTAGTAAAAATGTTAAATCATTATTAAATTTTTATTATGGACCTTTCATATATTTTTTAAAATCTGATTTAAGTAGCATTAAACGAAAGCGAAGTAAAGTTGAAAAGAAAATGGATGTATTAATTTCGCAACTAGAGAATGGAAAGTTAAAATATCCAATGCTGAATGTCAATGCACTTTATGCAAATTGTCATAGATATAAAAATTTTATGCCACAATTTCGAAAAATTATTGGAGATATTACCAATGTCATTGGTCATTGCAGGTAAATTTTTTGTTATTGCGGTTTTTGCGGATGTTTATTTTTTTTAGATGCATTTTTGTTAGTTCCGGCCAAATTATCGGATCAGTTTGTTCCAAAACCAAGCAACCTATTTCAATTATTGATTTAGTGGATCCAGCTGATATCAATAATCTCGTACAAATGTGTCAAGTTTTTGATCAAAGTTCATTTGCAACCAGCAGTAATTCTGTCACCGGGAATAACAGCAGCAAAATTATTTTGAGTGATAACGCAACAACTACAATTTCATCCTCAAAAAAACAACCCTTACAATTACAACATCATTTTGAACAAATTTGGGTTCATTTTCTTCATACATCAAATAATCAAAAACAAAAACGTCAATTTGTTAATGCATTTTTATTTTCATTATCAAGTGAAATAGATCTAATATGTTTAAATTCGATAGATCAAAGTCTACCAATTCATATAACTTGTGATTTACTTGATTTACTCGAAGATATCGAAAATGTTCAACAAGATAAAACAATATTATTGAAAAAAACTGGAGAATTGATGCAAGATTTGGGACAAATTTTGGGATCGTTTAAACCAAAATATTTTAACAAAGAAACGCCATACATGTTTTTGGAAAATTTGCAACGAACAAATATTTTGTTAAAGGTAAGAAAAAAATTTAAAAACAAAAATAAAAAAAATGAAATATGTCCAATTTTTTTTTTGAAATTTGATTGATGGCTGATTTATTTATTTTTGTTTCAGAATTTATGGTCTCGACTCCATGTCGAACTTTTACGACCTTTAGGAATTTCTGTGAATGATAACAAAAAGCAACAACGAAGTTTTTCAGCTTTATTTTCTTCTTACAGCCCTTATTCCACAATAAATCGATGGAGTTCAACCGTTTCACTTTTTTCAAATGCTTCAAGTCAACGATCAAATCCTAACGGCGGCATTGACTCCCTTGAAAAAAAGCAAAAAGCACTTCCAATTCAAACAATTGCGATGATTCGGCATTTTCAGCGACAATTAAGACTAGTTTTAAATGAATTTTGTATTCATTCATATTGCGTTGGAAAATATGAAAATTTAAACTTGCTGAAAGTGCTATGCGACGAGTGATGGATCGATCCTTGAGTCAAAATTTACAACCATTATTTTCAAAATCTGTTAAGGAATTGCACGATAAAAATGAAATAACCCCAGCCAAATTGGGATTTGATATGATTGGATATGTCTTTTATCGATTAGATGCTCCATTCAATATTTATTCATATCCATGTAAGTTCTTTTTTTATTTTGACTTGGAAAAATTAGAATTAATTGAAATTTTTAGCGATCTTTGGTAAAGTTTTCTTACATTTACACTCGGCGGAACAAATTTCGGATATTGTTATTGTGAGGCTTGAAAGTGGAGAATTACTTATTCAAATCTCAGAACCTCAAAATCAAAATCTGCACCTGGAAATAAATATAAACCTAAAAATAAAGATGCCCTTCTTGATCTGCCAATCTCATGTGCAGCAATTTACCCATCTGCTATCAATTCTCAGTTAGCTATAAAACAAACTTTTTCATTAGCTTCAACATTAAATCGTAGAATTGAAATTATTACTTCCATGTTTGAATAAATTTTTTAAATTTTTTGTTATGTTTTTTTAAACTATTTATTTCCTTGTTATATAAAGCTAATATTTTTTTTATAAATAAACCAGATTTTTTTGCTTTATTTATTTAATCTTTGAATCCAATGAATCCAAAAAACAATGTTATTGGAAGAAATAGAAAATAGAAAATTGATAACGAACAAGTTTAACTCATTTTTCTTATTCCTTTTTTTTTGCACATCCTTTTTTGAAAAAGAGTCAAGGCAAGATGCCTCTGGAGCGGCGACAATATTAACGTATTACACGGTCATCGATAACATAAATATATAATAAATGAGATGGATTGAGGAGTGTCGTCGTCGTTGCGCCATTAAAGATTACAATCTATTTTTTTTCATTAAAGACTCTCTCTCTCTTTCTCAAATATCATCTCTTACCTAACTTGTTGTTGTTCATCACACTCCAAAAAAGAGGGAAGATGAGAGAGAAAAAATGAGAGTATCAGCGGCGATCATTGTCAACGTTGTTAACTTTCAGATGTTCAGTTAAAATAATAAAAAAAAACGACATTTTCGCGCATTGCCGTGTCCTTATTTTTTTTCTGTGACTTTTTATTTTTATTTTTTTTTTCTAATTATTTTTTAGTTATGCTTGCCACCGCTGAAATCCGAAATTTACTTCTAAACACTAAAATTGAACGAGTTTTGGGTGGAAATTTGCTTCCAGTCAATAACAATTCTTCCTTTCTCAGTTTGGAAGATGTTTATACTGTCACTATAGTCGAAGATGATCCAAAAATGCTACCCCAGTTGCTTTTGGCCTCTTTAATAAATGCAGTCCCAGTCAAGTTTATTGCGCTGTCATAACTCTTAAAAAAGGATATGAAAATAATTTTGTTTCTATTGAAAGAGTCAAAAATAACAATATGGGTGTTGATGCTGAAGACGTCCGCCGTCATGCATGCTATAAAGTAAGTATAAAAAAGTTTTATGCTTTTGCTTTATAACTTTAAATTTTTTTTTAGATTATTCGAGTTGAAGAAAATGAAGAAGATTTTTCCAGCTTTCCACAATATTACAGCGCCTTTGGTGTTCGTGAAGTTTATCCTCTTCATCAATGCGTAGTTGATGCTCTCATTGACAATACTGTCGGACATAAAAACGTGGATATGAAACGTAATATCACTGTTGACCTTTATGACACGCATTCTGGGTAATTAATTTCATAACAAATTTTTATTTAAAGTTAATTAATTTTATAATATATTTTTTAGACGATTTGCTGAACTCAGTGACGAATTATGGCGTGATCGAGATGGTTTCGTTGTTACCGATCGTTCAAGATTCAATGAAATTGAAATCTCACGTGCGTCTTTAGTCAACATTTTACAGAAAAGTAAGAAGGATGAAGCTGTGACTTTTGAATCATTAAACTCCAAAACATCCGCCGCTTTCTTGGAATATGATTCGGATGTTTGCGTTAATGATAGAAGCGAATATCTCGAATATTTTTTCTCCCTCACTGGAATCAAAGGCACCGTAGCTTTGGATAAAAGCAAGCGACCCGTGGCTTATGTTTTATCTTTAGGAAATCACATTCTTCAATGTTATGGAGATTCACCAGAAATTTCTAAGTTAGCCAAAAATTTTTTTTAATTTGGTTCCGCTTGATGTATGTATTTTTTTTAGTGCCACTTTTGCAAAACATGTTTCACAAATGATTGAGCCAGCTTTAAGCATGTTTATTCGAATTGACCAAAGTTGGATTTCAAAAGAATTAGCAACGGCTGCAAGCGCTTCTCGAAGAGTTCGACGCTTCCATTCAAGAATTATTCCAGCCCAAGTTAAATGGAACAAAGTCTTTGCCTTAAATATGGGAGCAAATTTGTACTAAAAATTTTTTCTTCTTAAAAATGCATTATTTTTTTATTTCTAAATTTTATAATAATTTTATAAAAAGCATTTATTTTTAATTTTAAATTTTTTTTTTGGAAAAATAAATAAAAATAGAGGAAAGTTATTATTCAAATTATTGAAGATAGGGAAGAATAAGATTCAAGCGAAGGAGTTAATTCAAAAGGACGATTATTTGTTGTTTGTTCAAATAATGCGGAATTTCTTTTATCACCAGTAAACCAAATTTCCTATAAAAAAAATAAATTCAATAATGCAAGTTTTTAAGAAAAAAATTAATTTGTCTTTTTATAAACCTACACGAGTCATATAAATTATCATTGCCATCCATGAAAATAATAACATCCAACCCATATGACAAATTTGGCTATCTCTTATTTCTTGTGTGTTATTGAGGCTACTATTTTCCATAAACATTTTTTTATTTTTTTTTGCAAGAAAAATAAAAGCTGAAAAAGTAAGTTATTTCATTGAGCGATCGCAACTTTTCTTTCTTTTTGCTTTTTTTTTCAACTTTAAAAAATCAGATTAAATTACACGAAAAAAAATTTTGTTCCGCGTTTCTGCAAAGAATTTTTTTCTCGAATTTTATAATTATTCATGACTTTGTCTATTTTTTTTTTAAAACAAAAAAAAGATACAAATTAACACATTTATGAATTTATTTTTAAAACACAAAGAAAAAAAAATTATTACAAAAAAATGGATTAATCACGTGACGCGGCTTATCGACGACGACTTCTCTAACAATATTGGAATGAATGGATGCGGAAAAGAAAAAAGTTTTAAAATTAATAATAATTTAATTTATTTTTTGTTTGTCCTTTAAATTAAGCAAACAATGAACGCGGTTGTTGTTGATCAAATGCAAATTTATCAGCCCTTTTAGCGAATTTTGCAAATTTAGCAAATTTTGCGAATGCCACATCATCGGAGGTTGAAGAATCAGAAGCTGCAGCAACTGCGCGTTTAGCAAATTTTGCAAATTCTGGCTTATTTACATCAACCTCTTCCCATTCTGAGGAGGCATCATCTAAAAAAACAATATTAAATAAATGATTATTGTTTTCTTTTTTTCTTGAATAAACTAAAACAGATGTTTTGTTTTTCTTTTAAATTTTTTACTTACCCATTAAAGCAAATCGCTTTGCAAATGGCGCCGTCGCTGCTGATGATGATCGTTTAGCAAAAGCAAAAGCGAATTCACTTGGTTGAGTATTTCGATGTTTAGCGAATTTATTTCTAATTCCATTGGATGTAAAAGCAAAATTGCTTTTAGGTTCTTGCAATGATCGCTTAGTCAATCTATACATTGATCCATCATCAGTGAAGGCAAAAACTAAAAGAGAAAGAGAAAAATTAATTTTTGGATTATAATCAAAAATTTAAAATAGAGTAGGCTTACGTTTAGCAAATGCAAAATTTCCTTGACCAACTTTATCAGTGAATGCAACTAAAATAAAATAATATAAAAATAAGATAGTTTTCAAGCCATAAAATTTAGCAGACTTACAATTATCATTTTCTGTAAACCCAAATCCGATTGCAAAAGGGAGCAAAGAATAGCAGCAAATGCAAAAATATGAATTTCCATGTTTGATTTTTTAATCTAAAAAATATTTTAAAAGAAATTAGTTCCTTTTTCTAAACTTCAAAAATCACAAGAGTAATAAAATTAGAGTTTAAGAAAAAATAGGATTTATGATATCAAAACATCTTGAAAATTTTTTATCATCCTTATTTTTTTAAATACTAAAATGTTGGTTGTCTAAGTTTAAATTTGGGACATCAAACGATAAAAAAAAGAAGAATGTTCTTCTAAAAAAGCAAAAGCGGGCAGCGGAAGGAATTGCGTCTTTTAAGCGTTTCTTCATTTTGCAATATTTTTGAAGTCGTCTTCTTTTCTAATCACGCAACAACAACAAACGCTTCTGCTTTTTCTTCATTTTCTCAATCAAACGACGCCCTTCCGGTGAAGAAGACTCCTCCATATTTTTTTTTGAAGAGGATCACTCTCTAGTTACTATTTCGGACAACTAAAAACTTTTTGTTAACTAAAAAAATATAAAGGAAATGCGTGCTTTTTTCCGGGTAACAAGGGGGTTGTGGTTGTTGGGTCACGTCAGTTAAGAAAGTCTTCATTTTTTTCAAGTTTTTTTTATATTTCGTTTGCATTATTTCTTAAAATAATTATTTAAACTTCATTTTTGATGTTTGTATGTCAGAATTTTTAAATGCGGTTTCAATATAACTTTCAAATAAACAAAAGTTTAATTTTTTTATTTTTAAATTTTAACAAACTAAAAAATACAATCATAAAAAAGCTCAAAGTGTGTTTGTTGTCCACCAAAAAAACTAAAGTTAAAAAATTTGTTAGCCTTTGCACAAAGAAAGAAAAGAAGAAGTTAAAAGTGTTAATTAAAAAAGAGAACAAAAATCAAAAAAACAATCTAAAGCATAAAATCCCGTTTTATAAGATCTCAACAGAATAAAAATAAAACAAAAAATAAAATATTTCCACAATTTTATTTTTTTTGCGTATAAAAAAAGCATTAATTTTTAAAGCAAAAAAAGCACTGCAATCTCCATTTTTTTATATTCAATGGAATTCTAGTTAGCGAAGTACTATATTAAAAGCAGTAGCGACAAGCGAAAAAGATTAGGTTTGTGGATAAACCTTTAATTTAATTAAAATAAGAAATTAAAAAAAAACATTTTCTTGAAAAAAAGACTATCTAAAAACAGCAAAAAAAAAAATTGGCTGCTTTTAAAATTTTCCAAAAATATCTTTCTTCTCGGAAAAAAATGCATAAATTTTGTGAGTGTTTGTTGTTTGAACTAATTAAATGCGCTATTTAAAAAAAGCATTAAAAGATCAACAATAAAAATATTTGGAAAGCGTAATAAATTTTGATATTTAAAAGCGAAAAATTGTACTACTTCAGCATCTATAAAAAATTTTTTTTAACAATAACAAAATAATATATTAAAAAATAATAAATGTCTTGGCAAGTTTTTTTTCTCAGCAAAATTAAATTTAAAAACGAATAAAAGAGTATCTAATAATTTTATATTTGACTAGGGGTTTAGTGGCAGTGAAGCAGGGTTTTGAGAAAAATATTTAATTTTAATTTGCTGCCGAAATTAATTAGCCCACGCCAATACTTGGACGTTGTTTATGATCAATTTCAATTACAATTCCTTTATATTGATCGGGTGCACATTCACCACAAAAGCCTCCACATTGGCCGCGAATAAGGGCATTGTTCTGAAAAAATTAAAATTAATAATTTTTTAGTGAAAAAAAGTATGTTTAAAAACTTACTTCAGTTCGAATAATTTTTGAGCTTGATTATGTCCATGATCCATCCATTGTAAATCATCAACTATTTTTAAGCCAGTTCCACGTAAATCAATTGAAAATCGACCTTGTGGGCAATCACTAGCACTATAACAATCCCCCGCAGTTCCAAAAGGAACGGGAGTGCCATAAGCAGTTTGAGCAAATGTAAAATCATGAGCTGAAAATTAGGGAAGATAAATTTTTTTTGGAGCTGATAAATAAAAAAAAGCTTACGATTAATTTTCATATTATGGAGATCAACTCTAACACGCCTAAATCGACTAAGTCCACTACTAACATGTCCATCATTTGAACATGCACAAGAATCATTACGTTTACCACCATATGGGCAGGTATAAGGAAATAGGAGACTAAAAAAACGCAATATTTGTTTTTAAAAGACTTTTTAGGATTAAAAAAAAGGTTTACCGTTTTCCATAAAATTCACCAAAATTTGTTTCAGCATCAATATTAAGAAAAGTTTTAGGAATAGTATTATTCATTAAATGACAATATACAGTTACTCTAAAGCCAGCTACAAGAACAGTATAATTTCCATCTATGCTATTTGTTACAGTATTTTGGGCTTTGATTTCGGCGCAATCATTTGGTAAACCTATAAATGGATTTTATATATTTAACCAAATTTGGATTTCAATTAGGTGTTAATTAAATAATAAATATTTCGTTAATTAATAACACAAAGTTTCTTTTGTCAAAATACCGATAATTTTCAGAAATGTTTGAAATTTTTCTTTAAATTTTGACAAAAGGTATTTTAGAAAAAAATTAAAAAAGAACGAAAAAGTATTTACAATTTCTAAGGAAGCAGGATTCACGATGTTTGGGTCGAGTATGCTTATTGCATTGAGCTTTAGGAACTCGAATGCCAAGGCGATCCAAGCAAGGAGTTTTACGACGACGATAACCAGGACCGCAAGTTTTTGAGCACTAAAGAAAGGAAAAAATTGAAAATCGATAGAGAATTTAAAAAAGTGATAGATTAAATAAATAAAAATAAAAAATTTAAGTTTAAAGTAAAACAGACTTTGCCCCAAGGTAATACACTCCATCGATATTCAGCATCGCAAGGATTCATCGCACATTCTTTATTTACATCTGGTTTTTTCAATGACATACACATTCGAGATAAAACAGTGGTTCAGAGCCAAGCTTCGTCGAACTTTGACCCCGCATTCCTCTTTTCACTTTGCAATCGATCCGGCGAAAATGATTCCCACTTCCACAAGTACGTGAGCACTAAAAAAATATTTAAATAATTTTAAGGATAAAATATTTTATAATAAAAAGTGAAAATAAAGGGTCACAAAAAGCAAATTAAAAAATAACAAAAGCAAGAACTATAAAAATTATTTTTAAAAAAAATAAATAAATGCCTGCCTTGTCTGATAAAGCTCTTCTTTGGAAGCTGTTAGTTAAAAGAAAAACCATGAGTTAGTAAGTAAATAATTAAATAAAAAAACGAAGAATATTTGGCTTGAAATTTAATTTATTTAAACGCCTTACGGTGCTCCATGGCCCTGGGACCCATTCATATGGGCATAAATCAGTATTGCATGGTCGAGCTTTAATTGGTTGGGTTTGATTTTGACACATTCGATTTGCCGCACGTTTTCCACCTTCATTTAGGCAATAAACTCGGCGACTTTGATTCATCTTTTTGCATGGATCAATACACTGAAAATCAAAGGTTTTTAAATATTCCGAAATAAAACATGTGCAAAATTACTTTAGACCATGGAGTAACTTTCCAAGTATAACTAGGACATTTAATATTTTCACATTGTTCTGTTTCTTGAGGCTTTGGAAAAGCTGAACATTCAGTATCCGCAATAATTGTTCTTCGACCTTTTTTACAATAAATTGTACGCTTTTTAACCCCAACTCCGCATGTTGTCGAACACTATAAAAGTTATCAAAAAATTATTTTTTAATCCGCTTAACTAAATTTTTTTTGCATGATTAATTTCTCACCGTTGACCATTTTGCTTTGTGCCATCGAGGGCATAAAGCTTCTCGACATTTGTGCTCTGTGAGTGGTTTGGTAAGCGAATTGCATTTATCATCCGTCACCGTTTTATTTGTTTTTATGTTAATGCATGATATCGTGCGTTGACGTAATCCTCGTCCACAAGTGGCGGAACACTAAAAATAAAAAAGAAAAAAAATGGGTGTGAGTGAAAAAAAATAAATTTAAAAAATGTTAAAATTTTGACCCAATTTTAATTTTGAAACCCCATTGCCAGTCACTAAAGAAAAAATAAAATAAAAATGTTAATTTAAAATGAGTTAAAGCCAAAAAAGAAAAGGAGAGAGATAGAAAAAAGAAGCCTTAACAATAAAAAAATGTTAATGGAAAGAAAGCAAGAAGAATAAAGTAAAGTAAAGGTAAGCGCCGAAGCGGTTTGTAGAAGTAAAGTAATAGTTGTTTTATGTCTGCTGAATCGCGTTGAGTGATGTAGGCGAAATTGTTTGATAATAAAATTCTTTAATTTTCTCTTTTTAAACATCTTTTAAACACATATATATATAATTTTTTTTAAAACTCGGACGACAAAAACACAATCAACAAATTTACAACATCAACAGCAAAAAAATAAAGGCATTTATGAAAGAAGAATGAAAATAATAATAAAATAGAAAATATTGTGTGCGAAAGAAGAAAAAACAACCCTAAACTTAGCACCAACATTTGGGTAAAAAAGAAAAACATATTTAAAAAAAGGAGACATTTCAATAAAAACTTTAATTAAATGATTTCAATAATTTTTTGTTTAAAAGCGAAAATAAGAATAATCGCTGGAAAATTTTTGAAATCACTTAATTTACTAAAAAATATAACTACTATAATAATAAAACTCTTTGATATCATTTTTTTTCTTGGAAAATAAAATTAAATATAAACTGAATATGGAAAAAAACATAAAAAACTGAGCACATAATTTTTTTAACCAAAGAACAAAAGTAAAGAAAAATAAAGAAAAGCATCTAGCCAAATCTTTAAGCATTAACATAAAAATCCTAAAAGGCTAAACTTAAAAATATTGCAAAACAAAACATAGAAAAATTATAAAAGAAAAAGAAAAGCAGCCCGTTTTTTTATATCTTTGTTGCTGAAAGATCAAGCTTAATGAAATAAAAAAATTTTTTAAAAATAAAAAGACAAAAGGTGTGATTTTAGTGTTGACGACGACTACGACGATGTAATAATAATCGTCGTCGTTGCCGCTCTCGATATTGCAAATCATAATGATGATAGTGACTATTATGGCGATTATAATTATTATTATGAATGTGCATTTGTTTTTCGTGCCTCATCCTCCTATTATCATTATTTTGTGTAGTTGTAATTGATGCATCACGTACCGTGCTCCATTTGCCTGGTTGCCATGAATAATACTTTTTAAGAGATTCTTCAATTGAATTTGTTTTAGCTGGACCTATATTATTATTGCCATTTGATACAGATGCTGATATCAATGATTCATTTATAGTTATTATAGGAGGACATGGCGATGAAGCACATCCTCTTCGAGTGGATGGCTTTGCTTCATGTTTAGCACATTCAAAATCTTCCAATCGCTGTTTACTATTAATATCTTCTTGACACCATATACTTCGCTCCTGTGTGCCATCATTGCCGCAAGTTACCGAACACTATAAAAAAATAAATAAAAT
>JAJQJQ010000333.1:0-28378 GCA_028622995.1 Panagrolaimus kolymaensis | reverse complement strand
GTTTTAGCTTCGAGTCGCATTGCAGCTTTTTTTTAAATTTGTTTTTTATTGGTTATCTTTTATATATTTTTTTCCGTCCAAAAGTTAATCAAATTATAGTACAGCAATCGAGAAATATTATTAACAAAGTTTTTTTCTCAAATTTTGTGGGATTTATTCAAGAAATGATGTCTTCTTACTTATATTTTAGTATTTTAATAATACTTCTTTGCTCTTTTAAGAATGTAAGTTTTATATTTTACAATTGTAGTATCGATTATTCAAATATTTATCTATTTTATAGTTAAAGTTAAAAATATATTTATCAAGTTGCATATTTTTTTCCAGGTTATTTCACTGGATTTATTGAACGAGCCAGGACTAAAAGACGTAAATATGCATAAAATTTATGATAAAAAATGGTTAAATTTGTTAATAAAAGATGCACAAAGTCCCGATCCTGAAACCCAAGCAAGTGCAATATATTTAACTCGAATTACTTTATCAGATGAAAAATCACCATTCGATGATTTTATTAAGAAAGGAATTATTAAAATTCTCGTTAAGCATTGTTTAAAGACAACAAAGTAAGCTTATTTTTGAGAACAATATTTTGGGCTTTTGTCATGTCTTATTTATAAACTATCGGTATATATGTATAAATTTTCTATTTTTTAGTATATCCCTTCATCAACAAGCTGTATTAATTTTATATCGAATGGCTTCCATTGATCATCCAAAATATATTCAACCTATTGTTGATGATGGAGTTCTTCCGCATGTTATTGAACTTTTACGTTCAGAAAATTCTACAATTCATTTGCTTTCATTAAAAATTATTCATCAAATTATCAAAGCTGGTCCAGAATTTCGTGATTATGCTTTACAATTAAAGTTAATTGAACATTTTTCTTATTTGGTTGATCCGTCTACGTCAATTGGAATTTTACAAAAAATTGGTGAAATTATGGAATCTATTTGTCGCGTACGAGATCCACCAGTGCCAAATAAGTATGTTCAAGGTTTATCACGAATGCTGACAAAATTTCTACGTTATTCAAATCAAAAACTTTATCCCTCAGTTACTAAGGCGTTACTATATTTAACAGAAAATAAGAAAATTATTAAACAAATTGAAGTAGACGAATTCCTTATTGAATCACTTCTTAAGCTTCTTGGTCACCATAATGTTGAAATACAATTTGGAGCTATTGGAACAATCTATAATCTCATGAATGGAAATGACATAGCCACAACAGAATTCTACGAAACTGGCATTCTAATAACCATGGAAGAATTATTGATACACAGCGACAAAAGAATAGCTTTTGATGCGTTTCGAATTCTTACAAAAATTATCAAACATTCTCAAAGTTATACGTCAATTGTTTATGAATCTGATCTTATGATCATGGTTATTCATGAACTTTTAAAAGGTATGCCAAAATTCAGAAAGCTGCAATGTCTACAATATTTTATGCTGTATTAAAAGGAACGCCAGAAAATATTGAATATTTAATTGATTTGAATGTGCTTTGTGTTATTTGCAACTATTTAAAGAAAATTATAGACAATAATCCGAAAGCTGTTAAAGATATAATTAAAACATATATGAATATTGCTGGAAAAGCTGAAGGGTGTAAAGCAAAAGTTTATGAAAAAATCGAAACCTGCCCATGTTTTAAAACGCATGGTAAACTTTTAAATCTTGGAGACTATATAAATCTTGACGATCCTGAAATTCAAGAACTATTAGAACAAATTCGTGACGAAGATCTTGAGGCTGGTCGAAAGGCTTTGATAGGATTACTCACCATCATTTTTGGCATTGGTGGTATCATATTTTTGTTCAAATCAAAATTTATACGATCTTGCTTAACAAAGTTAAAAAAATTGATAAAAAATTTTCTGGCCTTTCTTTATTTAAACATTTACACTCGAGTTATTTCTGGATTCAAAATAATTGGAAATTTAAAAATTGGAAAATATTATGGTTTTATTTCAACAACAAATTATAGCATTAGATTTTCTGCAACTAATATTGAAACAAAAGAATTGGTATTTAATTTGCCATGTGTATCAAAAAATTCTGAAGATTTTATAAATAATCTCAAATTAAATAATTGTTTGAAATTTATTTTAATTGAGAAATCAAATTTTCAAGGAATTGGATCCGGATATTCTACGAAATTTTACAATGATTTAAAAATCAAATTTAAAAAATGTGGAATACCTTGTTATTTTATAAGTCATGATGCTTTTATGTGTTCAAGTTTATTACTATCTGCCAATGTTCCCATTCATCCTGGTGAAACTGTAATAATTTTGCTAAATTACCCAGGTCAAACAGCAGTTTTTAAACTCAAACGTACTCACGCCGGATACCAAATGATTCAAAAGAGCACCATTGTTTTGGATTCCAAAAACACCCAAAATTATAAGGATCTTCAAAAACAAATTATTGGATCAACAAACCCTAAAAGCATTATAGCTTTAGAATGTGGTGGAAGAACATCAATCAAAGAGCTTTTAAATTCCCCTAAACTTACCGTTATTGATCCAAAAATGCTTGAAAAAGATGGAGGAAAATTTATTTTTGAAATAAGCAAATGGTTTTTTAATAAAAGTCATGCCAAATATCACATTTTACCATCATATGATAAATTTTGTCATTTGTATTATGGTTATGGAAAAAAAGTAATGATGACGAAGAACAACAACAATGTCATAATATTTTTAGCATAAATGATGCTGATCGTTTACCAATAACAAAAACATTTATAATTCCAAGAAATATTCAAAATTGTTTGTAAGTTTTTTTTGAAAACTAATTTTTTAAACTTTTAGTGTTGAATTAAATCTAATTTCCACACCTTTTTTCAGGTTGTATTTAAGCAAAATAATAGACCCAATGAACACCATCCACTTGATTTCAAAAGAGAAAATTGTCATAGGCTAAAACTCACCGCAAACATCGACGAAGAAGGTTTTGAAAGTTTTGAAATTAATGAAATAAATTTGGAAAATATCAAAACTTTACCAACCAAATTTTATAAAAGTTGTAAAAATAAAATACCAGTTATTGGATTTTTCGATGATTTTTCCGTTTGTTTGACATTTAAAAATGGAAAATATCAGTTTTTGGATTCATGGAACGGTAAGTTTTGGGTTTATAAAAATTAGAAAAAGATTATATATAGTTTTTTTATAGGTTTATATGGCACTGATCATTTTATTAGTTTTGATGAAGAAAAGCCTAATTCGGTGAAGATGCAATGAAAATGCTTCGAATAAAACATTCAAGTGTTGTTTTTGGTAAGCTTTTTTTTCTCTTTGTCAAAATGCCCCTTAATTTGTGTTACATATTTTTTACAATTTTTTAACCACCTTTTTTATTTTTTAAGATGTTTTAAAAATAATGTCCATGCCACCAAATGATATTAAAATGGACCCTACATATGGATTTTTAATAACAAAAGATGATGAAAACCTTGTTCTTATTAAATTTGATCATAATAATGATACATCTGCTGCTCCCCCATCTTTCCTTATGGCAATGATAATAAAACAACAAATAAAAGCAATCCGTAAAGAATCGGGTGAAAAACCAGATGAAATCGGGTTATTTATAAATAACGATCAATTTAACAAAGATGAAAAAAAGCGGGTTATCAATGGACTTGAAATATCTTGCAAAATGTTAAAACAGAAGATTAGTTTTATTGAATCTTAAATCATTTTTCTGCAATTTCGCTTTATTTTTTTTATTCTGTTTTTTATATAAAATTTTAATTGTTTTAAAAGAGTGGAATCTCCAGACTTGTCGCTCTTAAAAATTTAATTTTTTTTAAAATATATATTTGCATTTTTTGAATTGTACTTTGTTGCCATAAAAACCATTCATTAATTCTTTGTTTCTTTTTTTGTTTTAAAAAAAATTATTTCACTTTTAATGTATATTTTATTTAAAAGCCATAATCACTTATTTTATAGACGCACACAATTTACAAAAGGTTATGATGAAAGTTTTATAGCCCAAGTTCAAACAATAATTATAGGTTGTAGGTTTTTATTAAAAAAATATAGCTTAATATTCTGGGAAAAAAGATTGACGTCTGACTTTTATCGATGTCATGTTTGTTATGGAAATTGTAGATTCGGTAGCTATTTTTGTTATGCCTAATTTCTGAGCAATCCATTCCAAGTGATATAATTTCAAATATTCTCTTTTTAAAGCTTGTCTAAAAAAAATTAAAAGTTTAAAAAACACCGTTTATTTCTGCATCTAAATTAAAAATTTTCTGGGTTAACTTACGAAAAGAAAAAAAGTAAAATAATTGAAACATAATGATAAGAAATATATGAAAAATCGTATAAAATATTAAAAATTCTATCAAAAAGCCAAAAATCTGGATCATCTTTGATTTCATAAGAAAATGGAACATAAATGGTTAAAAATGCATAAAACCCAAACATGGTTTCTGTCCATACCGATTGAATTAGAAGTTTATATTCAACTTTTATTTTTCGATTTAATTGACTCGTTTGATTTTGATTTTTTCTTGAATATTTAAATTTTTTTCGATAAATTATAAATGTAGTTATTCCAATAATTAAAGAAATAATTCCACAAATTCCGTTCGAGATTGCCGAATCAAATAATCCTGTTTTATATATTCTGAACATTCTGGAGCATAAGTATCCAAGCGACAAGTAATATTCGAAAATGAATATCCGTTAATTATAAAAGGATAAAGTAAAAGTAAAAATAAAATAAACATAAAATATTTTTTCGTTGACCAAATAATTTTATGTTTTGTTAGATAAAAAATTGATGTAAATCTGTTGAGTGAAAGTAAAATATTTGATGGTCCCATAAAAAGCATAATATACCATTCAATAAAGCATTCAAAATATTTAAAAAATGGTATATTTATTATATTATCTGAACTCCAATCTTTTGTTAAATATCTTTGACACGTGAATCCAAGTTCGTATAAAGCGTCAAATAAATAACCCCAAAATAATATATAAAAATATGCACTTGCGATGGATGAGGATGTAGAAGAAGATTTAATAGATTTAAAGAATTGAGAAATAATAACAATGCCAACAGAAATTTCAAGAATGCATCCAGAATAATAAAAAATATCCACAATTCTATCGATATAATTTTTAATTATAGAAAATGTTTTTCCGTCTTCTGACATAATAATTGCTTGGAAAAATCTAGAAAAGAAATTATCAAAAATTTTGTTAAAGCCCGAGTGTCAAAAGTTTTTTTTATGAAAATACAAAATTTTTAAGTAAAAAAAAAGGTTCGATTTTCATCCTTCAAAATTTTTTTTATCTCATTTTCTCATTTTTTGCAAATTTTTAAGCATTTTTTAAAGCAAAGTTAAGGCAAGCTAACTTTTAATTTTGAGACTTTGGCAAAGAAAAAACGAACTGTTATTAAAGTCTTAAAAATTAGAAAACATGGCTTTTTCTTATAAATAATTCCCAGGTGCTAAGAATAACATACAATTATAAAATCTTTGTTCTCAAATTTAAGCATCAAATAAAAGTATTACCTTTTTTAGAAATATATTTTAGGTTGCTTGAGGCCCTCCTGAAATGGCTTATTTGTTTGTTATTAATTTAACTCATTCAGTGCACTTATTTTTGTAAATTTAAGAAAATAAACAGAATCCATTTAAAAAACAAATTTATATTAATAGCGTTTTTTAAATTTGATTTTAAAAATGTGGGCATAAAAAATTATTTTTAACTTTCTACCTTTTATTTTATGTAAAATATTTATATTTCCTTCCCACATTTTTGCATTTTGTTGAAAAAATAATAGTAATATAAAAGTTATGGAGTTACATTTATTTTAAGGTGTTATTTATAAAAAAGGAAATTAGTTTTTATATTTTGTTTACTCGATTTTGTGTAATCAAATTTTAAAAGGAAATAAATATTCATTTTATTTTTAATGAACTCTGTTATTCTTAGTTTTTAAAACTTCAACTTTTTCTTTTTTTTTACTTCCTTTGCTAAAAAAAAAGTTACTTTTTCGAACCAAATAAGCCGTCAGCAAGAAAATATTAATAGATATTTATTTGTTAACGAAACGGGACAATAGTAAAGCAACAACGATAACAACTTGAATGAATATGTTATTAAAGACCGAATAATTCTAACCACAATTTTAAATTCGATTTGATCCAACTGATGATGGAGCTACAAATATTTTTTTAATTTCCAATTTAGGTTTTGAAAATATACTTTGAACATAAATTTTATAAGGTTTCACGTAATATAATAAACAGCAACAATCAATAAAAAGATGAAATGATAGAAATGGAAAAGGTAAATAACCCAAATATGCAGCATTTTTTAATTGAAAGACAAATAATATTCCTGCCATTCCAAATGGAATATAAAAAGATACAATGGCATTTAAAAGTTGAATTAAGAGGTATCTAAAATTTATGAAATATTTTAATGGGTAAAAAATTAATTAATAATTTACTTATAAAGCATTCGTTGAAGTGCATAAGTTTCTTTAGAAACAGTCTTTTTAATTTGTTTCATTTGATAAAAAAGTATTCCATTTAAAATTAATAATGTTAAAGCAGCTGTTCCCAATCCCAAACAAACCAAAACGGTTAATAAAGTCCCTAAAATATAAATTTTAAGCAAATGAGTTAAAGAATTTTAATAAAAATGAAAATAACAAACCTAAAATTTGATTTTCTGATGTAAGAAGAAAGCCAACAGATACCGGAATAAATTTATATATTTCTTTTAAAGCAGGAATATTTCTTTCAAATAAAGTTTGAGTTTCATCGGGATTTTTTAATAAAAGAAACAATGGAACTAAAAAAAAGAAATATCGATTTTTTGAAATTTAAGGAAAATTAAAAAAATATTTTTTTAATCGCTTTTTCTAACTTGAAGCTTTAAAAAAGGAAATAACAAACCCGAAATACTTATCCATTCCTGCAAAAGCCCAACAATTAAAAACTATGGTAATTAATTAATAAACCTTTCAGATTTATCTGTTTTGTTTAGCCCCAAACAACAGAAACTCGATAACCAAATGCATAAACAAATAAACCAACTACAGAAATTCCAAAGAAAACCATTAAAACAATAAAATATTTAACACAGTCTTTATTGATAGGAAAATGAGTATATGCAGCAATAATTGGAATGGGTACAGGAACAACAAAATTCATGAAACAAAGTAAAGTTTCGACACACATGTTGCAAATTAATTGACTTAGCAACACATATTTAAATTTTCCCATAGCTGGGGTGGATTTTTTGTGAATTACAAATACAACAAAAGCAAAGGAAAAACATGTAATCACAAACATAAAATCCATTATCCATCGAGAATAATAGAGCAAATTTGGATAAAGTAATTCGTCGACGGTAAGATTTTCCCATTGAGATAAATATTGATTTTTTTCATCATTTGAATTTCCATTTTAAAGAAATAAGTATGTTAGTTAGTAAATTTATGTTTTAACAAAATTAAAATATGTTGGTTAGACTTATTTGAAAATTTAATTTAAAAGAAAAACAGGTGAAAAATTTAATAAAAGTTTTTTGGAAACTTATTAGTCGTTGCCATTCCCGTAAATTAGTTTATGTTCGAGAAAAAAAGTTTTGTACATGAGAAAACTATTATAAATTTAAATAACTTAAAAATTAAATATATTTTTATTTATAAATTTTACAATTAAGAAAAATATAAAATTTATATACAATGACATAATTTTTTAAGTATAAAATCATCCACACAATGTGAAGTAGTACCATACCTAAAAAGTTACTTTTCCAGAATGAGATATAACAACATAAGAAAATATTCATTACCTATTATTCCTTTCAATATCATTTAGCACTGTTAAATTTCCTGTTTCTTCATTTTCAATTAGGACCCCTTCGAATATTGCATTGGAAGGAGTTTGAACGGAAAATTGAACTCGATAATGAAAAGTTTTGAATTTATCAACAAACACTGATGAGTTTCCTTCTTCCATTATCACAGAAGATGGAGGAAGTGATAGTGATAAAGATGTAACTTTATCCAATTTCATCCATAAACATTTTTCCTGAAAAAGTCAAAAATTAAGATATGATGAGGGATACTGTAGCTCAAAAAGTTTTCATCTATAGTCATGCCTTGCAAAATGAAACCCTTATGTTCGCTTACAGTAACATTCATTCTTTAAAATAATTATGGATTTTTTGTAGCACTAAATTAGCAAATTTTGTTCCATTGAATGTTGGAAGTTCAGTTTCTTCAAAACATGGACAAAATTGATACAGTATTTCCGCTTCAAAACAACTTCGATGTGGAATGGAGGATAATAAAGAAATGCCACGAGGTAAAATTGGGGCACTATCATTTGAAGAAAAACCCTTAAAAAATATTTATTGAAGTCAGTGTTTGAAAAAGTTACCTCTAATGTATGTTTTATCAAAGCATGAAAATCAAAATGACTTGTTAAAACTTTTCTATTGGCTTTCAAATTTTCTGCCAATTTTGGATGTTTCTTTTTAAACCATTCAGGTATTTTCACAGATACCAATGGAAGTTTAGCTTCAATTCGACCAAGTAAAGTTTGACGAAATGATGTCATTCGTTGCCCATGGTCAGAAAAAAAGTATTATAATTGATTTATTGAATAATGGTTCATTTTTTGAAAAAAATTCAGCTAAATCTCCATCAATTATATTGGGCGGTATCCATATTAATCATGAAATAATTCTGTAAACCATTGATAAACAAATTTTCTCTTTCCATGGTAACCTGAAAAAAATCGCTATTGTCGAAACTACCGTAGACTTGATTTTTTTTTCTTATAATTTTGAAAAACTTTTAAAAAATAAAAAAAACCTGCCTTTCAAAAATGAACTAATATGATCGAAATGAAGCTTATGAATTGGAATATCATCATAGCAATAATTTGTGCTATTCTTTCTCAATTCTGATTCATCCATAACCGAATTCCAAGGACGTAAATAATGATCACTTGGTGGACGATCAACAAAGCCATCTAAATTAAAAGAAAATAAACCAAGCCAAGGCCAATCTTCAGAGAAATAAGTTGCGTATCCTTTCTTTCCAAAAGTAAACCATGGTAAAGTGGTCCAATTATCGAATTTCGACCAAAGAGTCATAGGAATAGTGGTATTAAATTCCTGAAAAATTTTTTAGCATAATTATTACCACCTTTGTACCTAATATTTAGTTGGGTGATACAAACTTTATTATTATCAACAATAACATGTTCTCCAAGTAAAATAGACATAAGATTTGGATAAGAATTTTCTCCAACTTTAACATGTTTCTCCAAAGTCACAAATCCAAGTTTATCCATAATTTCATAGTTTTTGGTATTTCACGATATGCATTTGATCTTGACATAGATTCTAATCCAATCATTATTAAGCTCAATTGGTCTTCGGTTTCATTTTCGAATGGCCTAAAAGTTACGCTAGCATATATTTTCGCTTCCAAATTTATTAAAAAAAAATTTTTTTACTTTCCAGTTTCGATTGAAACATTTTTAGGTATAACTGTAGCATATTGATATCGATAAGTTTCATTATTTTGCGAGTGTATACAAAGAATATCAACAAAATCTTTTTCAATTTCAATTTGAGTCGAATTCAATGGTAACCATTTTTCATATTTAATTGTTTTATCACTAATTCCAGAATTATGACCAAAATATCGATATTTACATATTGAATCAGGGTCCAATAAGGTTAAAATACGATTAATAAGAGAAGTTTTTTTCTTCTAAAAAAATATGGGATGTTGATTAGGTAAATTAAAAAACTATAAAAACATATGTACTTGTATCGATTGACATTTAAGAGGTGAAAGCTTCTCAAAGTATCCGGATATTCTTGGATCAAATGGATATGCAACAAATTTACAGCTTTCATTATTTAAGAAATTAAAAGTAGCCTAAAATACCGGAAATGAATAAAAAAACTTTGAAAGCGCAAAACATGTTATAAGTTGTACTTAGTCGTCGGTGGATTGTTTCTAACAAAAAAGTCACCTTTTGACAAAGGTTAATTTTTTGGTACTAAATTCATGCTAGAGAAAGAACTATAGTGGCTTTGTGTTTTACCGTTTATTTTAAGTTTAATTAAAACTAACATCAATACTTTCCATTTGATCAAACATAGCTTCTTTTTGAAAAAATACAAAATACCATAAACTTAGAATTCCAAAAAATATAATAATAAAATATTTTAGATATGAAAAGGCTGCGACATTGTTAAAAAATATTGTTGTTGAAATTGGTATTTTTGAATATTTGGTAAACATTTTAGAAAATCTTTTTACAAGCTGAATAAATGGCTGCGGGTTTTCATACACCAACCGATTTCATTTTTTATATTGATCATTTGTGCTCTTGTTACTACATACCAAAAAAATTTTTTTAAATAAGGCTTGAACTTAATTGATCGACAATAAAAACATAAAAAAACGTGCAAAATATAAAATTTATATTGGGACTCATTTATATTTTTTTATGTGTTGGCTGAACAAAAACTTTGATTCATTTCTCTAATCTGAATGTAGCTTAACACATCGATATTTTAGAAAACAAAAGGTGCGAAATTTTTATCCTAAATTGAATAATCCTTTTTTTATTTTCGTTTTTTTCCCAAAAAAACCATTAATCAACTATTCCTCTAATCAGAATATAAAAATATAAAAAATAAATGAAGAACAAGAGTTCAAAAAATACTGTATATAATATATAGTTTTATTTCCGTGACAAAATTTAAGGATGTTGCTATTTCATTATTTGAGCCAATGACACTTTGCAGAACGTGTATCCTTTCATGAAATGTGGAATTCAGTTGGAATTCGAATTTCGTGAACACTGCATGAAATATATTTGCATTCACAAAATTACATGGCTGAATTTTTCAAAAATATGAATGCAAAATGCACTATGTTAAGTTCCAGTATTTAAAATTTTTTCCAATAACTTCCATTTTAAATAAATAAAAAACTTTTAATGCTTTTGTAGAAAATTAAAAAAGTTCCACGTATAATAAGGAAGTTACTCGTAATTCATGTTATTCAAATCAAATTAGAACAAAAATAAATACATGTCTCTCATATCTACGTGAGAAGTTGAATGTTTGGTAAGAAAAAATCCGATAAGGGCATATTTACTTTCAAGTTTGTAATTAATCTTTTGAACTCTCGTTGTGTATTGGTACTTTCACCCACAGATATCATTTTTTTCGTGAAAACATATAACTTTTTTGTTAAATACCCATTAACAAACTTTAATATTGGGGTGTTGAAAAAAAGTTAAATGCTAAAGCCATTATTTTTTTCCTTTACAAAATGAAACAAAGTAGTTTTTTTTTGAAATTGTAAGTTCATAAGCATTTTTTTCATTCGAGAAGAATATTTTTTGGCGACTGTCGTGTGTGTATAGACAAAAAATCCAGAACATTCTTATTTTTAAATACATTTTTTTGTTTTGGGTTTATTGATTAATAACAATCGATTGATTTGATTTGTTTGTTATAAAAATATGAGTTTTGTTATTACAATAACATTGGTTCATCACATCGCTTGCTTGTTACTATCATTATTAACATTAAAATATTCTGCAAGCGTAATATTTAATAAAACTTTGATATCTAAAAGTAATAAATTCTCACCAGTAATTAGCATATATTTTGCACTTCTTTTTATATGGTCGTTGCTTACCATAATTAATTCTGCTCATCTCATAATTTTATGGAGACGAGAGGAATATCAAAACGCATATAATATCCCATTTTTATTTTGGTTGGGACTTTTTCCTTATATTTTTAATTACATTGGAACAGCGTTAGAAATTTTTATGTGTTTAGATCGATGTGCTTCAATATATTTTTCCATTAAAATATTCTGCAAAATATCGAATTTATTTTAGTCTTTTCATTATTTTTGGACTAGTTGGGTACGCTTATGGAGTTTTATATTTCAATTTTTCAACCACTATAATTCCCAAAGAATCCGCATGTAGAACTTTTGGATGTTTGTTAATAAATAACGCAAATGGAAAATTATTTCAAACTAAACTTTCCATTATTATTTCAAATACAATTTGCGGAATTTTTTTATTTTTATTAATAAAAATTCGTTTAAAAATGAATAATGTTATTAATCAAAGAATTTGTTCTAATTTATTAATTATTATTTTGTCATCAACTTTTTTTGAAATTACTCCCACTCTTATTTCCTTATTTATGGATGTGGTAAGTTACATTCTAAAAAAATAAAAAAGAAAAGATGAAAACTAATAATTAATTTTTTCAGATTGGTCAAAAATATTTGTCAAATTATATTGGTCCCTTTGCTATCACTTTTACTGCAATAAACATGACAATTTGTGCAGCATTTTATTCGAGAGCTTTTAAAAGAGCTTTCAAAACAAACGCAATATATAATAATAATAATAATAAAATTGGAAATGTTGTTGTTGCTATTAATGTTAGATCAGTTGCTTAATGTCAAATGGAGTCAAATAAAGAGAAGAAAATTTGAGATATGTCTAGCTACTAATGGTACACAAAAATTTCTTGTTGGGATCCAGTAAAAACCGCTCGGATCCAAATTCCGATCCGATCCAGTAAAAACCGATCCGATCGCTTTTTTTATAAATATTTTTTAAAAAATTCAAAAAAAGTGAATTCAATTGGCCGCCAGAGAACCAAAGAAAAGTTTTTTTTGCACTGAAAAGGGATCGGATCGGTTTTTACTGGATCGGATCCGAATTTGGATCGGAGCGGTAAATATTGAGACCCTTTCTTGTTCCCATTTAATTTTTATTTTTTTAGTTTTTTTGTAATAGAATTGAAGCTGAAAATATAACAAAATTCGGCTTATAGCTTCATCAAAAAAAAGGGAAAAAATGACCGAGTGTGATGACTCATTTCCCCTACCATCTGTTCTCAAAAGCCAAAACTTTAGTGAGAAAAGAAATACCAATTAACTAAATTATCCAATAATAAGATCAAATGTTGCAATTAGCCTATCATCGACTATTTAGCAACATTGAGCAGAAAAATGTGTGAACAAAATAAAAAAGTGCATAAAAATTGTCAAAAAGAAAAACAGCATGCAAAGAGTACGTAAATATGCAAATTTACTGTTGCTTCATTGTTAGCAAAATACATCAATGAAAAACACACATTCATTTTTCTGAAAAGCTGCGATGAAAGGTGGACGCTTCTTTACTTTTGTTGGTTTGGTATTATTTTTTACTTTGGTTAATGGAAGCCCATTTGTTGATGAATTCATCAAAAAATATGAAAATATGGATGCTGATAAACAATCTTATATTCATGAAATCGAACAACTTGGACCAAAGTAAGTTAACCTTTTTTTGTGATTGTAAAAATGCATACTTTTGGCAATGTGTTCCTTTTTTTTGAAATGCCTTTGAAATGGAAAAAAGTTGCTACTTTTGTTGTTTCATCTTTGAACAAACTTGAACCTAATCATTTCTTCTTTATTTTAGTGTCGCTGTATTGAATTCATTCGAATCGTTGGATGTTGAAATAAAGCTTGAAGAATTTCCAAATCTTAAATTTGTTTCAATTCATGAAGATGGTCCCTCCTGTTATCATATGCTACAATTCTATTTGAAAATCAAACAGAATGGAGATGATGCTTTTATTGAATGTGAAATTCGTAAAAATGAAGGAACATGCTTATGTGGTGAGTAACTTTTTACCATTCTTGCTATTCGCTTTAACTTTATATATTCTTCTTATACGACTATCAATGAACATTATTGTCTTTGATATGTTATCGATGTTACTAATTTATTCGTAACTTTGCTTTAACCATGATTTTTTAGGCGAATCTGAATTTCAAGTAAACTTATCACCAACTTCAAAACACATTGTTATCGATAACAAAATTTTCGGGGTTATGGAGAGTCAAACTTTCAAGCAAATCTTCCAAGAATGTAAACAAAATACGCCGTTTGCTTATGCTACTGAAAAACATCAAAATCATGAATTCATCAAAGCTCAATCGCATATTGGTGTTACAAAATATTATCCTGGATATGATTATAATGATCGATGCTTCTATGCTTTGGTTTCATCAAGTAAAGAAGATGCAAATCCATTCAATGTTGTCCACCAAAACCTTCAACTCTTCAACCTGATTCAAAACATCAATATTTGTATTCAACAAGCGATGTTCCAGCTGAACTTGCAGCAAATATTAGCTTCGTCAAAGATGGATGGCCAAAAATCGAAGTTATAACAAATAAAGAGTATCAAAGAATGACTTTCTTAAAACCTGCTGATTCAACTCATATTCCTGCTTTTTTGTTTGATATACCAAAATGTCACGGTACAAAGTAAGTTATAGGTTGTTTTGTTTGTACCTATTAGATCGGTATTCGAATACTTTCTTGTTAATACCTATTGTCCGTTAGAAAGTTCAAAACGTTATTTTCATGTTAATCAGACTAAAAACTTGCTCAACGAAATGTACATATGTATTAATTCTGTATCTTATTACTTTTCATTTTCAGGATCAAATTGCGTTTGTTTGAAAGAGAAGATTGTACTTATTACATATATCAAACAAACTTCCTTCAAGTATCACCTCGTGGATATGATGATTATTCAACAAAGTTTGATAAAGCCAAGTTATCTGAACAAGCTCTATATTATCGATCACCGTTTATCCGCATTGCTTCACCGTTACAAAAGCCATTGGAATACAATAATGATATATTATGTAAGCATGAAATTGGTGACAAATATGTTGTTGAATTTTTGGAGGTTTATGCTCATAAAGGTCTTAAAGAGCCTTGCGATAGTTTTGGTTTTGTTACTGTAAGCAACATTTTCAGTGGTTTTAAACTTCTTAATGTTTCTGGTTTTCAGGGTCCAGCAGTGAAAGTTGAAATTGAATATGAAGAACCAAATGTTACAACTACTACGGAGCCATCAACTTATATGAATTCATCAACGGAAATTCCAATTGAATCTGCATCTTTTTCACCATGGTTTCTTGCTATCATTGTTGTGTAAGTTTTCTTTTCTCTTTCTCTCATTTCATATAGGATAGTTTTAGAATGTTCTTGTTATTATCAGCTGGTGCAATCATTTATCTCACCCGACGAAAATGGTTCAAAGAAGCTCGAAAGGATTTGGATGAAAATGCTTTTTCTCATCATTGGCAAATACCTGTTTCTGTTAAAGTTGAAGATGAAAATGATCGAGTATTTGATTAAATTGTTTGTTTCATTTATTATGTATTTATTTATGTATGTACTTTTTTATTTAATGAATAAAGAGTTATCGTTGTATATTTTATTAAACATTGTTTCATATTTATAAATATGTAATAGCACAAGAAATGCACATTCATTATTATTGTTCATAAACAATAATATCAACTTTATTCCGAGAAGATATGGATATTTCTCTGATTTGTCTTTCCAATCTTTCTTTAATCATTCCTTTATTTTCACTTCTAATTGAAATGGTTGCATAAGGTTTGATGAGGTTCGTTGATTTTGGTGTCGTCATTGGAATAAGGTTTTGATTTAAAAATATGCAAAACAATTCAGCATCAAAGCAAGGAGATACGTTAATCATGTGCAATATAAAGGATTTTAAAGGTTTCACAAATTTTACTTCACTTAATTTTTCGAGAGTTTCCTTTGTAAAATTTTCTTCATTATTTTCAAATTCAATTCTTTCAAGATTTGGAAGATTTTGAAATAATACATTTATTGGAACATTGGTTCCATCTGAATAAAGAATGCTTGATTGAATGAAACCAAATTCTTTAATTTTTTCATTATCTTCAACTAAGAATTTAAAATCTGCATAAGTAATAGTTGAGGAAGCAATATTTAAGATTTTTGAAGAATTACGATAAATGGATTTCATTAATGATGGAGAAATTTTATATATTTTTAAAGCACATGTGAACCAAAATAAAAGGGTATTATTTAAATTGAATAATTTCGAAGAACCATTTGTCATAATCATTGATTCTTTACAGCAAGCATTTAATGGAAAAACTAGGATAGCTCGTTTAGAAAAAAAATATTTGCATGTTTGATATAATTTTTGAAGGCCATCTGGAGAGGTTGGTTTATTAAGCATATGTGAAATAACATCAGATGGAAGAGAAAAATGCTGCTTTCGAGGAAACTTAAATGTATATTCAGAATCCTTGAAAATAGCATCCATTTGTTGCTTGAACATGGCATAAATTTCTGATTTATTATAAATATGATCCATAATAATTTTGATGAAAACAAGTAAGTATTCAACTAAAAAATAGGCTGCAATTAATTCCCAAACTTTTTATTGCACTCGATTTAAACAAAAATGTTGGCATTAAAGAACTTTTCGACAAAAAATGGAAACGAAGGAAACAAATTAAAGTTATTTTTATAAAAAAAAGCAAAATAAAAAGATTTTTACACTATTTTCAAAAATACTTTTTTTTATGAATAAAGAATTATTGTATTTATAAAAATCTACAAAGCAACGACAAAAAACAACATATTTCAATATTCATAAGCGCTAACATTGAAATTTTCCCCGTATTTTGACATGTCTTTAATTGATTTATCAATGCTTTCTTTAATAATCTGCTTATTTTCGCATTTAACATAAATCCTCGCAAAGGAATAAGAAATCGAATTTGGTTGAAGATTGTTCTTTAAAAACTTGCATAATAATGTTGCATCAAAACAAGGCAATACTGAAACAATGTGTAAATGAAAAGAATTAAATGTGTTGGAAAATTGGATTTCACAAAGTTTTTCGAGAGTTTCCTTTGAAAATTTTTCCTTTGGATTCATGAAGCACATTCTATCAACGTTGGTAAGCTTTGAAAAAATTACATTAATCGGTACATTTGAGCCATCTGAATATTCAACGGTTGAATAAATAAAACAAAACTCCTTAATTTTTGATGCATCAGAAATTAGTAAAATGAAATCAGGAAAATTCATGGTTGTAGAATGAATTTCTAATATGCGAGAGGAATTGAGAAAAATAGTTTTTAAATCTGTTGAAAACGGTCTGCAAACATGCAAAGAATATGTAAACCAAAATAATGTTTTTCCATTATTATTCAATTTAATTCTTTTTTGGAATTGGAAAAAATTTGCACTAATTCCATACTCAGTAATATAAGATCGTTTACACAAAATAAGAATAGGTCGTTTAGCAAAAAAATATTTGCACGTTAGATACAATTTTTGAAGGCCATCAGGAGAAGTAGGTTTATTAAGCATATGTGAAATAATATCAGATGGAAGAGGAAAATATTGCTTTCGAGGAGACTTAAATGTATATTCAGAATCTTTGGAAATAGAAAAAAAATATTCTTTAAATTTATTAAAAGTTTTTTCACTAACAGCATTCATATTTTTTAATGGGCGAATAAACAAAATGAGAATCAAAATCAACCAAATAAATTTTCTATTAAAGCCAAATTTTGTTTCGTAGAATTTTTTTGTTTGTTTATAAACCCATGAAATTACGGACTAACAATGAATGACCATCGAATTAAAAAGTATAGTAGTGTGTATTCAATTTATTTTCGATAACAAAATTATGATTGCTTCTCATAGGCACATTTCTCTCTAGTTCAGTGGCAAAACAAAACAAACTAATAATTACCAAATTAACACCCGAGAAAATAACAATTTTGAGGGGTATTTTAATGGTAATAACTTTATTAAAAACTGGCAGGTATAAAACGAAAAAAATGATTCACAATATGTATAAGTCTAGCTTCAAGAAAAAGCACTTTTATTGCAGCATTTGAATATAAAAAATAATATAAACTGAAAATGTTCAAAAAAAATGAAATAACACCAAGAGATTCTGGAGAATTAATCATTCCAGGATTTTGTGGTTGAATAGCATCAAATTGTGATAAAGTAATTGGGAAGTAAAATTTCATACAATCAGATGAGGTTATGATTCTGGCCTATAAAATTACATTCTTTTTTCAAGAAGAATAAAGCCACATTTTTACTTACACATAAAAGATATTCCATTTTGACTATATAATGTCCACTAAAGCTTGGATACATATCATTTGGAATTCTAATTTGTCGAAGAAATACACTAACACATCCAGGTCTTGCCTACAAACAAAAGTTAATGCTTAAAAGGAATTTTTTCATGAATCAATTTTTATTTGATAAAATTTTGTTTGAAATTGTTGTTTCAATAATTATTAAGCAAGCTAACTTACCAAAAATTCCCCACCATTTGCTTCATATTTCTTTGCACTAGATTTTGTTATTTCTTGGTGTTGATAAAATAGGTCCATTTCATATCTTCTAGATCCTCGATAAGATTTTATGCTTTTATATGAGTCACAATAGTCACTGAACTTTCAGCAGTATGATTTGTAATTTCTATATTCATGGGAATGATTTCTCCTAATCTGTAAGCTGATCGAGGAATTGTGATCTAAAAATAAGGGACTTAATTTTTGTACCAAAAAAAAAACAAATATTGTAAAAGTTGACTTACATTAACTTTAAAATTTCCATGTTCCTTTGTTTGATTTTTAACTATTCCAAGAAAAGGCATTAAATTAAAATTTATTAGAGCTGGAACAACGTTAATTGTTTCGTCCACAGTTGGATCAATGGCCCATGGAATATCGACAGTTGCAATAAGTTTATAATAAATTTTAGCGCTATTTGAAAAAAAAGTTGGTGGACAATTTTCTGGTAATTTAAAAGAAAATGGAAAATGTCTTGGAATATACATAGTATCAGGACTTTAAATTCTGGTGGTTGCCATAAATTTTTTCGTCATTTATATATTCTTCTTTTCCGCTAAGCGTTCGAGGCATTTGCATTCTTCACCCAAAGGATTAAATCGAACAGAGCCTTTCCCAATAATTTTAAAGTAATTTTGTTTATAGTTTTTGAAGAAGAAATATTAAGTAATACATTTCCAGAAACAATCGATCCAGGGCAATAAGCTCGAATTGAATCAATAAATTGAATTTGAATATCGGCAACCATTTTATGAACGAAGCAAAAAAACTATGTAAGGAAAAAGGAAAAATGGCTCGCGTTTTTATTTCTTTTTGTTTACACATTGGACATTGCTTCTATGGCAAAAAAGCTCATTGTCACTCGTGTGTTTGTTCATTGGATGGGGACTTGCAAAAAAAGGAATGGCTTCTGCCAATGCCTTTTTTGGACATAGTTTTCTTGAGCCAAAAAAGAAGAGTAAAGGCGCGTTTTTCAGTGACCTTCGAAAGAGTTGATGTTAAGTGGTCGTCGTTCATTAATGGATTCCTCGAACTTTATCTTTCTCAAATATCTTTTGTAATATCATAACTATTGAAGGCTGACATACTTCAAAAGAACAAAGTCAAAAATATCCATCTCTGCTATGTTTATTACTATCAAAGTTGCTATTTCTCCATTGTTTTTTTCGTTGCAGATTTTAACCATGCATCACAAAGCTTCCTTATTGTTGGTTTAGCTTTCGATGATTTTAACAAAATTACTATTAACTGCATAAAGTATTATATAAAATGTGTAGCATAGTTAGACAAAAAAAGAAGACAAGAAAAACATTTATATCAACGAAAAAATGGAAACAATGAAAGAATACATACATACAAACTATAGCAAATTTAAAAAATGCAACAACAACAAAACAAAAAAGAAATACAACAATAACAAATAGAGCTTGATAATACCCAAAAATGCATTATGATAAAGCATGTTTTTAAAGTGTTTTGGATCAATTTTACATCGTTGAACTAATCATTGTAATCAAAAGTAAGAGAGCTTGAGAACGGATGAGAATGAACCTGAAAATGAACAAATCACAACGATGCAAGAAAGAAAAAGAACAGAAACTTACATGCAAAAATTTAGTTTAGATATACTTCTTAAAAACTCCATAAATTTATTCAATGAGCAATCAGCTTCAATACCACCCAAAAAAATCAAACATTTCATTCCTTGTTTGATAAGATCTTTAATTCTTTGAAATCCATCATATTAACATAAAGTATGAGGTCCTTGACTGAATTCAATTTGATCGGTAAGGTTTGAAATAATTGAGCATCAGTTTCTTTTCTCCATAATTCCTGAATGTCGTCATGTTCATAACATTAAATTTGTTTTTGAATGATGTAAGATCCATATCATTGACACCTTTGCAGTAATCATCTTCATTACAGTAACAAGAGATATAATAAATAGCTGTATCTTCATAATCAATATCGGCATCTTTAATAAAATGGCATCGTTTGACGAGATTCCTTGTTGTTGAATTGATTGAAGCAAAACATTTCAAAGTTTGAGGATCACAGATTTCAGCGAAACGTCGTTGGCAAACATATGGAAGTTCAGGAAAATTGAAAGTTTTTTGTTTAGTATTTGATTTAATGAAGATTGATTTGATAACTTTCTTAATTGAAGCAGCAACCATTTTGTAAAATTAATGAAATTCAGTTGGAAGTGAAAACAAATTCGATAACTAAAAAGTTGAAAGTAAAAAGAAAGAATAAAAAAAAGTTTCAAACAATGCAAAAATCATGAATGGCAATGGCTTCATTTCGCCAAATTACTCGGAGAGATTAAAATTTTGCTGCTTTTGTCTATTTGGGAAATCACTTATTTTTTAAATCATAAATTAATATTTTTGTTCTCATTACTAAATGTACATCCATTTTAATGCTTGGAAGACTTATTTGAAGTTAAATACCATTTTTATAAAAGTGATCAAAAAAATGGTGCAAATTTTAATTTAATATTTTTTAAAACTCAGGATGATAACTTTGCGAAACTAGGGAATGAATAAGTCAAAATAAAATAAAGTTTTTTTTATACAGGAAACATTTGGTTAATCAAAGTGAATATAATTTCATTCTTTCAGCTGCGTGTGAATTTTAGATTTTGTCGGACTTTTATTTGACCAAATGAAAAAAAGGCACAAAGTTTAAAGAAAAAACAATCATAGTTTTTAAACGCAAAATATAAACCACAACAAATAAAGGCAATTATGTTAGCAAAGGGCCAAATTTAAAGTTCTTCACGAACGTAGATAAGTTCTTTAGAAAAAATTTATTGACGAAAAATCTTACTTACGAAAAATCGTAATTAAGAAAATTCGTAAGTTCTAAATATCTGTTTCAAAGTCAAATAAAAATATAGCTTTTAATTAAAGTTTTACTTATATTTGCTATTTTTTTTACTTTTTTTATTCGTTAAAAATAGAATATTTTTAAAAAAAAATAAAAAAATATTTATAAAAAATTCAAAAAAGTAATAATTAAAAATTAGAAAAGTGACTCAATCAGACTCATCCATTTTGGTAAAAGTAAATGAAAACGTTTTTTTGTTGTTGCTTATTTTATTAGAGAAACTTTTTTTTATTGATTTGTTTGTGAAAGAGGTACTTCACACTTATTGTTTTTCTTCTGACTTTTATTATGTTTTTAAACCATGCATATCCGGTCATTCCTCAAGTTGCAAGAAATTTTTTATTTTTATCATGATTGGATAAATTCATATCTTCTATCTTTCAAATGGTTTTCTAAAGGTATTTTTAACCAAAATGTTTTTAAGCTATAATAACTTCCAAATTCTCTTGATTGTATTTCAGCAAAAATAATATGTATTTTTAAATTTATTTTACACGCGAAACATAAAAAGACAATACTCTTGATTTTCTTTTAAAATGTTATTGAATATTTTAATTAAAAATTTTCTATAATTTGAAACGAAATAAAGTGTTGCAATAAATTCAATAAAAGTATGAGTAACAAGAAAACAATAAATAATGAAAAAATTTTCTGCTGAATTAACAATTTGGAAATATGCTGAAGTTATTATAACAAAAAAAGGAAAAATTAAAAATATTGAAGTTAATAAAATTTGAACTATTGCACTAATAATCAATGAGCGTTGAAGGGTGTTAACAGTGGCACTGATTTGTGTTTTCACTGAATAAACAAAAATTAAAATAACTATAGGCAAAGTAACAAAAAAAATAATTAATGCACAAAAAGCAATTAAAAATGGAATTTCAACAATGGAATATGGAATAAAAATAAATGAAGATTCATTAAAAAAATTTATTAATAATGCATCATATTCGAATGCAGCTTGACGCATTTCTTTTCCAACAATATTTAGCATTGGAATAATTAGAAATACACCAGCGATGGAAATAGTAACAGCTATCGTAAAAGTAAACAAAATAAAAGTTCTTAAACTTAAACATTTTGTGATTCTTGAAGGAAAAACTAATAAATATCGAGAAAGCAACGTTGCACCTAAAGATGTCACACAATTTGTAGCCAAAAGTATTCCAACCAAGCTCGCGATTGACGTTGTTATCAGATTACCATTTTGTAATAAACCCAAAGGATAACCTCCTACCACAGGGATCATAATTAAAGGCTTCACAGTTGCAAAAAATGTTTCCCACGCCAAACACCAAAATGAATGGTTTAATAGAAGCCATTTAAAACTTTTCAAATTTTTGATTGGGTTAAAATAATATAAAATAACAAAGGTGTCAAAAGCCATGAAAAAAATAAAGCAAAATTTGAATACCAGTAATAAAAATTTATATATGCTTCCGATGGAAGGGTAACTTTGAAGAAATTATTTCGCCCATGAGAGAAATTTTATAAATTTAATATATGTTTAAATAAAAAGAGAAAAAAAGGAAAAATGGCAAAATTAAATTTTTATTATATATTTATGTATCAGAAGTTTTGACACACTCAAGCTAAAAAATTAAGAGATCAAAAATTTGATGCTGGTAAAAATATTTGATTACAAAGCACAGATTGCTGAGATGTGAGATTTAGTAACGCAAGAAAAGAAGAAATTTAAAAAAGTCAAAGTGAAAAAGATCGTAAATATAAAAGGCAAAGCATCGATTTTTCGCGAACTTTTACCAAAAATACACGCAAACTTTTTATTTTATTTTCCGGGGTTATCCATCCGACCGACTTTGGCTGACCGACACGACCGATAGATAGTCATTTGAAAAAAGATGCGTGAGATTGTATGTATAACAAACATTTATTTAGAGAATGACATTTTGCTGTAGAAAAAATGTATGACGAGCCTTTGTTTTTTTTTGTTAGGCACCAAAGAAAAGGTGTAATGATTTATTTTTGCTTTTTTTTATTTGCCTCACTAAAAATGAAAAGTTTTTTACTATCTTTTTTTAATATTTAATTTTCGCTTTTTTGTTTTAAAAATTATATCGTATCCATTTCTGGTGAGGGCATCTTATTTAAAAGCTGCCATATTAATTTGAAAAATTCTTGAAAAAAATTTTGTTAGCTTTTTAAAAGAATTCACTGTATTCATTAGCAAACTGCAATGGAATTCATGTACCAATAAAATAAAAATAAAAATCTTTTGATGTAGATAAGCTATGCCCTCAAATAACTACATTTGAATGTAGTAATTATTAATTAAAATTTAACTCTATTTACATATACATCGATTAACAAAGCTGCTTGAAATGATAGAACTCAGTATCCTTAATTTTCTTTCTTCTTCTTTTTTCCTAAGAAAGCTTTTTTTCTTTTAAAGACAGCGCTATCGTGCATTTAATCATGCAAAATGAGGAAAAAATAATATGAATCATAACATTTTTCTTTTTCCATCGATAATGTTTTTTAAAATGGTTGTTTTTTAGTTAACCTATTTCTTGTAAAGGAAGACTTTTTTTAATATTTATTTTTATTAGTTTTTATTTTTTTTCACTTTTTCGAAGGGTCAAAATTAAAGAAATACGTTTTGCAAGTTTTAGCGAATTTTTGAACATTTTGTTTATATATCTTTATGAAACTAAAAATCATCAAAACACCTTTGCGAATGTGAATGTTCATAACATGATTAAAAAAATAGTAAAATAAGATAATAAAGACAGAATTCTCCGTGCACGCCTCATACAGACTGTAACAATTAAATAAAAAATTAAGTTAAATAATGATTGACTTTTACACGTCTCATTTGATTGATTGATTTTTGGGTTATAAAAATAATGCCAAAAAAATTAAATCATAAAAAAGCATCCATATTTTTCATTGTTTCGAAGTAAATAATTTTTTCAAAATAAATTTGATCAATGCACGTTTGATTTTTGGTTTGACTGTTCCCAATTCCAACATTAATTTCGAATCGAAGAAAGTTGATTTATGATAGCAAAGAATATTCGAATAATATTTGAGAAACTTCCAATTTTGGTTGAATTTCATTTAAAATTTCTTGACCAGAGAGATTTTAATGTTGGATCTAAAAAATTGATTAAACTTTAATCCCAAAGTAAAAATATATTAATTTTTACTCTACAGTTTGCAACATAATGCCTTTGTTTGAATTAAACCATTCAGTGGAGTTGGAATTTATGGTAGAATTTTGATATCGGAAAATAAAAACACGCCATTTTTCAAGAAAAATGTTATGCAAGTTTCTGGCAAGCAAGGAGTGAAAGTGGAATTAAGGATTGAATTATCGCGGTCACCAAAACAAAATTCAAGAATTAACTTTGGAAGATTGTCTTAATGAACTCAAATTAAAATAAACGAAGTCAAAAAATTCAGTTTCTTTAGCATTTTTATTGCTTTTTATATTTACCTTCCTACATATTAAATAAATTTGTTTATATTATTTGAATAAATTTTTAATTCTATTTTCGAGCCAAAAAAATAACGTTGAATTCAAAGAACGGAATTTTGTGAATTTTGATTTCTTGAAATCCTGCATCATTGAGAAGTTTGGTGCCTTTTTTAATTCCCATCATTGTTCCCATTCCATTGGCGCCTAAAGAAATAATTAAGTTTGCAAAGTTTTCAAAAACTCAGAGCTTCACTGCCTTCATTATTACTTAAAGGGAGACAGTGGGGTTGCAATAATTAATCCTTCTTCCCAAATTTCTTCTTTGTCAACCTCTTCAATGGTTTCAAGCTTTTCAAGCTTTTCCATCAACGTTTTTGTGATGAATCCTCAAAAAGCATTGTATCACTAAAACCTTCAACGCTTAATATGATTATGCTTGAATTTTATTAGCATATTAATTTAATTTAGAAATAAATATCATTCAAAAATAGAAAAAAAAGAAATTTAAAATATTCAAAAAAATAACTATCTTAAACAAAGAAAAAAATCCAAAGCTAACATTTTTTTGTTGTTGAATGAATGATTTTTTTTCAATGAATATTCATTTCTCTCTTCCGCATTTTTTCTCTTCATTATTGATTGTTTTGAAAATTTCGACGCATTTTAATGTTTTCTTTGATTACAAATAAAACCGAGATAACATGTCTAGTCTTTTTTTTTCTGCGCTAACAAAAAACACTTTTTATTTTTTTATTGCCGTTTTTTTGTTATTGATTTTTTCATTAACTAACAGAGAACCTACAAAAATAATAAAAATGTTTAGGGGTAAATTTAAATATTTCAATGCACATATGATTTGTTGAAAAAAGATTGCGGTCAAGAAGCTTATGATTTCGAGTGCAAAGCTGATTCCAATGGAATGCATCATTCATATCCTGATTGCTCCACCACTTTATTTATGGATATTTGTTTTCTTCAAATTCCACAGATTCTAAAAATGTAAGCTCTACATTAATCCAACAACAAAGTTTTGAATCCAACAACAACTCAATATTTCAGTAGCATAATAAATTCAAACTTTAGTCGTACTGATTCGAGCTATTCTTCACCATCGGATCATAGTAGCAGCACAACCACTAATAGCGCAATTATGAATCATTCGGCCATTGTTATAAATATTACACTTTATATTTTTTTAAAATTTTTAGAAGTGTTTTATAAAGAGAAAAAACTGTGCCACAAATAAATCCAAATTATTAGAGCAGCATAAACCAAAAAAAGAAATATAAAAAAGAAGCAATCTTCTATTTAGAGCTTCAATTTTGCATACATAAAACAAGCTTGTAAGCTTTATTTAAAGAAATTTATTTACAAACAACAAAATAATAAATGAATATAAAGTTATTTGTTATGTTCAAGCCAGAAAAATTGGCATCGTCTTTTGTTTGCTTTCCATCTGAAAAACGCAATAAGTTTTTTTTATTTGAAAAAGATGAAGAAAAAAACATACATACTTTTCTTTTTTTATTATCAAAAATGTCATCATCATTATTTTTTGTCTCCAAGTCCAAGAAAATCAGGAAACCATGTTTGTTCTTCAACACCCAAAGGTGTGACAGAATCTTTTGGAGGTTCAGTTACGGGATAATTAGCATCTCCAATAAATTCACTTTCTCCAGGTTTATGTCCAGCTAATTCAACACCTCGCTTTCTCATTGTTACGCTTGGATTCACAGCGTTATTTGGAGGTTTAGTAAAATTTATTTCGCAATGAGCAAGTTCGGGACATTTTTTGAGTTCATTATTGGAGCGGCAAAAGTTGAAAATATAATAAATGCCATAATAAAAAGTAATAAATTTCCATTCATTTTTTTAAAGTAAATTTTTTATTTTATTAAAAAAAGTAAAAAGAAAATTATTTGATAAATCAAAGAAAAAAAGAAGAGTAATGGTTTTTAATTAGTTTTTTTCGTGAGACAGTTTTTTAATCATCAACTTTGCAAGGTTAAAGAAATCGGTTTCACAAATAAACAAAGAAAAAAATAAAGGCGGAAATTTATGTTTTTCTTTTCAGCTTTTTTGTTACAAAGATTATAGAAAGTAATAAACAAAGTTTCAATCGATCGATATTAGTAATCAAAAAAGTTTATGATGCACTGAGAGAGCAACAACAAAAAATGTCTAACTATTCAAACGTTTTACTTACATTTTTTCTTTCAATTTTTTGATTGGAAATTTTGAAGGGAAATGCATTTTTAAATTGTTTGAGGAATTTTTATCCAAAAACCGGAGATTTACAAAATTTTAAAAACCTTTATTTAAAAGAAAAACAAAAAAGAAGAAAAAAAACTGCAAATATTAAAAAGAAATTATTTTTAGTTCCGAGCCCTAAAATATGTGGAACCCAACTTTCTTTTTCAACACCTTCGGGTGTTACAGAATCTCTTGGTGGTTCAGTTACGGGATAACTTGCATCTCCAACAAAATCACTTGCACGCTTAACAACAACAACCGTCATGGATTTTGGGCTGACAGATTTGGGGTAAGCTGAGATGGGAAGAATGAGAGGTTTAGGAAGTCCAGTACCTTTTCTTTGAAATTTAAAATCCGCTTCTCGTTTCTCAATGGATTTGGGGCTCACAGCTTCGGGCGGTCGTGGAAATGGAAGATCATTTTTGGGAGTTCAACACTTTTTTTCAAAATTTGCTCAGCCGTAAAAACCAAGGTATAAAGAGAAATTAACAACAACAATTTGACGATCATTTTTTAAGTTTTGAAAGACACAACAATGACTGTCTGATTTTGAGAGAGAAATAAAAGTGAGAAAGGTTATAATCCATTAAGTCAAGGTTAAAGTTAATTAAAAAAATTGCGCAACCGCACGAACAAAAAAGACAAATAAACTTGTTTTATATTCTTTCGTCTTTTATATTTATTTCAAACTAAATAAAACAAAAAAAACTTTTGAATTTGACGTGAGACGCACATTTTAATTTTTTCTACTAAAAAATTTACCATTTAAAAGTAAATTTTTGTTTTGTCAGAATAATGATTCATTATTGATTTATTAGTTTGTTATCGAATAAGCTTATTTTTTCTGAAAGGAGAGAAACGAGAAAATAAAAGACCACACAAACTATAAAAAGTGAATGAAAGGAAATTTTTTGTATTCAAGTTTGTAGTACTGATTTAAAAGACGAAAATATGTTTTTCCTTTCATCGTTTTTTGATCTTTTTTGTTTTTGTGATGTAAATTCAAGATTTCTTACGTGACTTTTTCAAGTTCAAATTTTTCTACGTGATTTTTTTAAATTTAAAATTAGATATATAAACAATTTTTTATTTTGGGACTAAAAAGTTATTTTTATAATATTTTTGATTCTAATAAATAATTTCAAAGTTTTGGAGATTTTGTAGAAAATGGCTGATCGAGAATCCATTGGCTCGGATGTAACTGAAATCGTTGGAAATACTCCATGATTTATTTGAATAAAATCACCAAAATTGTAAAGGAAAAGTTGCAATAAAATTGGAATATTTTAATCCTGGTTGTTCAATCAAAGATCGAATCGCGAAATCCATTATTGATGAGGCAGAAAAATCTGGTAAAATTTCTCCCGGCAAAAATATTCTTGTTGAAGTAACTCGGGTAATACTGGAATTGGATTGGCGATGATTGCGGCAGCCAAGGGTTATGAGCTGATTATTGTTATGCCATCAAGTTG
>JAJQJQ010000332.1:0-28435 GCA_028622995.1 Panagrolaimus kolymaensis | reverse complement strand
TATAGGAAATAAACGACCTCAAGCTTTCAGAAATCTTGATAGTTTTGTTATTGGAAGCATCATAAATATGTTAGCGGATCCATTAAATTTATTAAATCAAAAAAATTATTTTTGTAATAGTTTTTCCTTTTTTATAGGAAATAAACGACCTCAAGCTTCAGAAAATCTTGATAGTTTTGTTATTGGAAGCATCATAAATATGTTAGCGGATCCATTAAAATTTATTAAATCAAAAAAATTATTTTTGTAATAGTTTTTCCTTTTTTATAGGAAATAAACGACCTCAAGCTTTCAGAAAATCTTGATCGTTTTGTTATTGGAAGCATCATAAATATGTTAGCGGATCCATTAAAATTTATTAAATCAAAAAAATTATTTTTGTAATAGTTTTTCCTTTTTTATAGGAAATAAACTGACCTCAAGCTTTCAGAAAATCTTGATAGTTTTGTTATTGGAAGCATCATAAATATGTTAGCGGATCCATACAAATTTATTAAATCAAAAAAATTATTTTTGTAATAGTTTTTCCTTTTTTATAGGAAATAAACGACCTCAAGCTTTCAGAAAATCTTGATGGTTTTGTTATTGGAAGCATCATAAATATGTTAGCGGATCCATTAAAATTTATTAAATCAAAAAAATTATTTTTGTAATAGTTTTTCCTTTTTTATAGGAAATAAACGACCTCAAGCTTTCAGAAAATCTTGATAGTTTTGTTATTGGAAGCATCATAAATATGTTAGCGGATCCATTAAAATTTATTAAATCAAAAAAATTATTTTTGTAATAGTTTTTCCTTTTTTATAGGAAATAAACGACCTCAAGCTTTCAGAAAATCTTGATGGTTTTGTTATTGGAAGCATCATAAATATGTTAGCGGATCCATTAAAATTTATTAAATCAAAAAAATTATTTTTGTAATAGTTTTTCCTTTTTTATAGGAAATAACGACCTCAAGCTTTCAGAAAATCTTGATCGTTTTGTTATTGGAAGCATCATAAATATGTTAGCGGATCCATTAAAATTTATTAAATCAAAAAAATTATTTTTGTAATAGTTTTTCCTTTTTTATAGGAAATAAACGACCTCAAGCTTTCAGAAAATCTTGATAGTTTTGTTATTGGAAGCATCATAAATATGTTAGCGGATCCATTAAAATTTATTAAATCAAAAAAATTATTTTTGTAATAGTTTTTCCTTTTTTATAGGAAATAAACGACCTCAAGCTTTCAGAAAATCTTGATGGTTTTGTTATTGGAAGCATCATAAATATGTTAGCGGATCCATTAAAATTTATTAAATCAAAAAAATTATTTTTGTAATAGTTTTTCCTTTTTATAGGAAATAAACTTCCTCAAGCTTTCAGAAAATCTTGATGGTTTTGTTATTGGAAGCATCATAAATATGTTAGCGGATCCATTAAAATTATTAAATCAAAAAAATTATTTTTGTAATAGTTTTTCCTTTTTTATAGGAAATAAATGACCTCAAGCTTTCAGAAAATCTTGATAGTTTTGTTATTGGAAGCATCATAAATATGTTAGCGGATCCATTAAAATTTATTAAATCAAAAAAATTATTTTTGTAATAGTTTTTCCTTTTTTATAGGAAATAAATGACCTCAAGCTTTCAGAAAATCTTTATAGTTTTGTTATTGGAAGCATCATAAATAGGTTAGCGGATCCATACAAATTTATTAATCAAAAAAATTATTTTTGTAATAGTTTTTCCTTTTTTATAGGAAATAACGACCTCAAGCTTTCAGAAAATCTTGATGGTTTTGTTATTGGAAGCATCATAAATATGTTAGCGGATCCATTAAAATTTAATAAATCAAAAAAATTATTTTTGTAATAGTTTTCCTTTTTTATAGGAAATAAACGACCTCAAGCTTTCAGAAAATCTTGATAGTTTTGTTATTGGAAGCATCATAAATATGTTAGCGGATCCATTAAAATTTATTAAATCAAAAAAATTATTTTTGTAATAGTTTTTCCTTTTTTATAGGAAATAAACGACTTCAAGCTTTCAGAAAATCTTGATAGTTTTGTTATTGGAAGCATCATAAATATGTTAGCGGATCCATTAAAATTTATTAAATCAAAAAAATTATTTTTGTAATAGTTTTTCCTTTTTTATAGGAAATAAACGACCTCAAGCTTTCAGAAAATCTTGATGGTTTTGTTATTGGAAGCATCATAAATATGTTAGCGGATCCATTAAAATTTATTAAATCAAAAAAATTATTTTTGTAATAGTTTTTTCCTTTTTTATAGGAAATAAACGACCTCAAGCTTTCAGAAAATCTTGATGGTTTTGTTATTGGAAGCATCATAAATATGTTAGCGGATCCATTAAAATTATTTAAATCAAAAAAAATTATTTTTGTAATAGTTTTTCCTTTTTTATAGGAAATAAACGACCTCAAGCTTTCAGAAAATCTTGATAGTTTTGTTATTGGAAGCATCATAAATATGTTAGCGGATCCATTAAAATTTATTAAATCAAAAAAATTATTTTTGTAATAGTTTTTCCTTTTTTATAGGAAATAAACGACCTCAAGCTTTCAGAAAATCTTGATGGTTTTGTTATTGGAAGCATCATAAATATGTTAGCGGATCCATTAAAATTTATTAAATCAAAAAATTATTTTTGTAATAGTTTTTCCTTTTTTATAGGAAATAAACGACCTCAAGCTTTCAGAAAATCTTGATAGTTTTGTTATTGGAAGCATCATAAATATGTTAGCGGATCCATTAAAATTTATTAAATCAAAAAAATTATTTTTGTAATAGTTTTTCCTTTTTTATAGGAAATAAATGACCTCAAGCTTTCAGAAAATCTTGATAGTTTTGTTATTGGAAGCATCATAAATATGTTAGCGGATCCATACAAATTTATTAAATCAAAAAAATTATTTTTGTAATAGTTTTTCCTTTTTTATAGGAAATAAACGACCTCAAGCTTTCAGAAAATCTTGATGGTTTTGTTATTGGAAGCATCATAAATATGTTAGCGGATCCATTAAAATTTATTAAATCAAAAAAATTATTTTTGTAATAGTTTTTCCTTTTTTATAGGAAATAAACGACCTCAAGCTTTCAGAAAATCTTGATAGTTTTGTTATTGGAAGCATCATAAATATGTTAGCGGATCCATTAAAATTATTAAATCAAAAAAATTATTTTTGTAATAGTTTTTCCTTTTTTATAGGAAATAAACGACCTCAAGCTTTCAGAAAATCTTGATGGTTTTGTTATTGGAAGCATCATAAATATGTTAGCGGATCCATTAAAATTTATTAAATCAAAAAAATATTTTTGTAATAGTTTTTCCTTTTTTATAGGAAATAAACGACCTCAAGCTTTCAGAAAATCTTGATCGTTTTGTTATTGGAAGCATCATAAATATGTTAGCGGATCCATTAAAATTTATTAAATCAAAAAAATTATTTTTGTAATAGTTTTTCCTTTTTTATAGGAAATAAACGACCTCAAGCTTTCAGAAAATCTTGATAGTTTTGTTATTGGAAGCATCATAAATATGTTAGCGGATCCATTAAAATTTATTAAATCAAAAAATTATTTTTGTAATAGTTTTTCCTTTTTTATAGGAAATAAACGACCTCAAGCTTTCAGAAAATCTTGATGGTTTTGTTATTGGAAGCATCATAAATATGTTAGCGGATCCATTAAAATTTATTAAATCAAAAAAATTATTTTTGTAATAGTTTTTCCTTTTTTATAGGAAATAAACTTCCTCAAGCTTTCAGAAAATCTTGATGGTTTTGTTATTGGAAGCATCATAAATATGTTAGCGGATCCATTAAAATTTATTAAATCAAAAAAATTATTTTTGTAATAGTTTTTCCTTTTTTATAGGAAATAAATGACCTCAAGCTTTCAGAAAATCTTGATAGTTTTGTTATTGGAAGCATCATAAATATGTTAGCGGATCCATTAAAATTTATTAAATCAAAAAAATTATTTTTGTAATAGTTTTTCCTTTTTTATAGGAAATAAATGACCTCAAGCTTTCAGAAAATCTTTATAGTTTTGTTATTGGAAGCATCATAAATATGTTAGCGGATCCATACAAATTTATTAAATCAAAAAAATTATTTTTGTAATAGTTTTTCCTTTTTTATAGGAAATAAACGACCTCAAGCTTTCAGAAAATCTTGATGGTTTTGTTATTGGAAGCATCATAAATATGTTAGCGGATCCATTAAAATTTATTAAATCAAAAAAATTATTTTTGTAATAGTTTTTCCTTTTTTATAGGAAATAACGACCTCAAGCTTTCAGAAAATCTTGATAGTTTTGTTATTGGAAGCATCATAAATATGTTAGCGGATCCATTAAAATTTATTAAATCAAAAAAATTATTTTTGTAATAGTTTTTCCTTTTTTATAGGAAATAAACGACTTCAAGCTTTCAGAAAATCTTGATAGTTTTGTTATTGGAAGCATCATAAATATGTTAGCGGATCCATTAAAATTTATTAAATCAAAAAAATTATTTTTGTAATAGTTTTTCCTTTTTTATAGGAAATAAACGACCTCAAGCTTTCAGAAAATCTTGATGGTTTTGTATTGGAAGCATCATAAATATGTTAGCGGATCCATTAAAATTTATTAAATCAAAAAAATTATTTTTGTAATAGTTTTTCCTTTTTTATAGGAAATAAACGACCTCAAGCTTTCAGAAAATCTTGATGGTTTTGTTATTGGAAGCATCATAAATATGTTAGCGGATCCATTAAAATTTATTAAATCAAAAAAATTATTTTTGTAATAGTTTTTCCTTTTTTATAGGAAATAAACGACCTCAAGCTTTCAGAAAATCTTGATAGTTTTGTTATTGGAAGCATCATAAATATGTTAGCGGATCCATTAAAATTTATTAAATCAAAAAAATTATTTTTGTAATAGTTTTTCCTTTTTTATAGGAAATAAACGACCTCAAGCTTTCAGAAAATCTTGATGGTTTTGTTATTGGAAGCATCATAAATATGTTAGCGGATCCATTAAAATTTATTAAATCAAAAAAATTATTTTTGTAATAGTTTTTCCTTTTTTATAGGAAATAAACGACCTCAAGCTTTCAGAAAATCTTGATAGTTTTGTTATTGGAAGCATCATAAATATGTTAGCGGATCCATTAAAATTTATTAAATCAAAAAAATTATTTTTGTAATAGTTTTTCCTTTTTTATAGGAAATAAACGACCTCAAGCTTTCAGAAAATCTTGATGGTTTTGTTATTGGAAGCATCATAAATATGTTAGCGGATCCATACAAATTTATTAAATCAAGAAAATTATTTTTGTAATTGTTTTTCCTTTTTTATAGGAAATATATGACCTCAAGCTTTCAGAAAATCTTGATAGTTTTGTTATTGGAAGCATCATAAATATGTTAGCGGATCCATACAAATTTATTAAATCAAAAAAATTTTTTTGTAATAGTTTTTCCTTTTTTATAGGAAATAAACGACCTCAATCTTTCAGAAAATCTTGATAGTTTTGTATTGGAAGCATCATAAATATGTTAGCGGATCCATTAAAATTTATTAAATCAAAAAAATTATTTTTGTAATAGTTTTTCCTTTTTTATAAGAAATAAACGACCTCAAGCTTTCAGAAAATCTTGATAGTTTTGTTATTGGAAGCATCATAAATATGTTAGCGGATCCATTAAAATTTATTAAATCAAAAAAATTATTTTTGTAATAGTTTTTCCTTTTTTATAGGAAATAAACGACCTCAAGCTTTCAGAAAATCTTGATCGTTTTGTTATTGGAAGCATCATAAATATGTTAGCGGATCCATTAAAATTTATTAAATCAAAAAAATTATTTTTGTAATAGTTTTTCCTTTTTTATAGGAAATAAACGACCTCAAGCTTTCAGAAAATCTTGATGGTTTTGTTATTGGAAGCATCATAAATATGTTAGCGGATCCATTAAAATTTATTAAATCAAAAAAATTATTTTTGTAATAGTTTTTCCTTTTTTATAGGAAATAAACGACCTCAAGCTTTCAGAAAATCTTGATAGTTTTGTTATTGGAAGCATCATAAATATGTTAGCGGATCCATTAAAATTTATTAAATCAAAAAAATTATTTTTGTAATAGTTTTTCCTTTTTTATAGGAAATAAACGACCTCAAGCTTTCAGAAAATCTTGATGGTTTTGTTATTGGAAGCATCATAAATATGTTAGCGGATCCATTAAAATTTATTAAATCAAAAAAATTATTTTTGTAATAGTTTTTCCTTTTTTATAGGAAATAAACGACCTCAAGCTTTCAGAAAATCTTGATGGTTTTGTTATTGGAAGCATCATAAATATGTTAGCGGATCCATACAAATTTATTAAATCAAAAAAATTATTTTTGTAATAGTTTTTCCTTTTTTATAGGAAATAAATGACCTCAAGCTTTCAGAAAATCTTGATAGTTTTGTTATTGGAAGCATCATAAATAGTGTTAGCGGATCCATACAAATTTATTAAATCAAAAAAATTATTTTTGTAATAGTTTTTCCTTTTTTATAGGAAATAAACGACCTCAATCTTTCAGAAAATCTTGATAGTTTTGTTATTGGAAGCATCATAAATATGTTAGCGGATCCATTAAAATTTATTAAATCAAAAAAATTATTTTTGTAATAGTTTTTCCTTTTTTATAGGAAATAAACGACCTCAAGCTTTCAGAAAATCTTGATCGTTTTGTTATTGGAAGCATCATAATATGTTAGCGGATCCATTAAAATTTATTAAATCAAAAAAATTATTTTTGTAATAGTTTTTCCTTTTTTATAGGAAATAAACGACCTCAAGCTTTCAGAAAATCTTGATAGTTTTTGTTATTGGAAGCATCATAAATATGTTAGCGGATCCATTAAAATTTATTAAATCAAAAAAAATTATTTTTGTAATAGTTTTTCCTTTTTTATAGGAAATAAACGACCTCAAGCTTCAGAAAATCTTGATAGTTTTGTTATTGGAAGCATCATAAATATGTTAGCGGATCCATTAAAATTTATTAAATCAAAAAAATTATTTTTGTAATAGTTTTTCCTTTTTTATAGGAAATAAACGACCTCAAGCTTTCAGAAAATCTTGATCGTTTTGTTATTGGAAGCATCATAAATATGTTAGCGGATCCATTAAATTTATTAAATCAAAAAAATTATTTTTGTAATAGTTTTTCCTTTTTTATAGGAAATAAATGACCTGCAAGCTTTCAGAAAATCTTGATAGTTTTGTTATTGGAAGCATCATAAATATGTTAGCGGATCCATACAAATTTATTAAATCAAAAAAATTATTTTTGTAATAGTTTTCCTTTTTTATAGGAAATAAACGACCTCAAGCTTTCAGAAAATCTTGATGGTTTTGTTATTGGAAGCATCATAAATATGTTAGCGAATCCATTAAAATTTATTAAATCAAAAAAATTATTTTTGTAATAGTTTTTCCTTTTTTATAGGAAATAAACGACCTCAAGCTTTCAGAAAATCTTGATAGTTTTGTTATTGGAAGCATCATAAATATGTTAGCGGATCCATTAAAATTTATTAAATCAAAAAAATTATTTTTGTAATAGTTTTCCTTTTTTATAGGAAATAAACGACCTCAAGCTTTCAGAAAATCTTGATGGTTTGTTATTGGAAGCATCATAAATATGTTAGCGGATCCATTAAAATTTATTAAATCAAAAAAATTATTTTTGTAATAGTTTTTCCTTTTTATAGGAAATAAACGACCTCAAGCTTTCAGAAAATCTTGATAGTTTTGTTATTGGAAGCATCATAAATATGTTAGCGGATCCATTAAAATTTATTAAATCAAAAATATTATTTTTGTAATAGTTTTTCCTTTTTTATAGGAAATAAACGACCTCAAGCTTTCAGAAAATCTTGATGGTTTTGTTATTGGAAGCATCATAAATATGTTAGCGGATCCATTAAAATTTATTAAATCAAAAAAAATATTTTTGTAATAGTTTTTCCTTTTTTATAGGAAATAAACGACCTCAAGCTTTCAGAAAATCTTGATAGTTTTGTTATTGGAAGCATCATAAATATGTTAGCGGATCCATTAAAATTTATTAAATCAAAAAATTATTTTTGTAATAGTTTTTCCTTTTTTATAGGAAATAAATGACCTCAAGCTTTCAGAAAATCTTGATAGTTTTGTTATTGGAAGCATCATAAATATGTTAGCGGATCCATACAAATTTATTAAATCAAAAAAATTATTTTTGTAATAGTTTTTCCTTTTTTATAGGAAATAAACGACCTCAAGCTTTCAGAAAATCTTGATGGTTTTGTTATTGGAAGCATCATAAATATGTTAGCGGATCCATTAAATTTATTAAATCAAAAAAATTATTTTTGTAATAGTTTTTCCTTTTTTATAGGAAATAAACGACCTCAAGCTTTCAGAAAATCTTGATAGTTTTGTTATTGGAAGCAGCATAAATATGTTAGCGGATCCATTAAAATTTATTAAATCAAAAAAATTATTTTTGTAATAGTTTTTCCTTTTTTATAGGAAATAAACGACCTCAAGTTTCAGAAAATCTTGATGGTTTTGTTATTGGAAGCATCATAAATATGTTAGCGGATCCATTAAAATTTATTAAATCAAAAAAATTATTTTTGTAATAGTTTTTCCTTTTTTATAGGAAATAAACGACATCAAGCTTTCAGAAAATCTTGATAGTTTTGTTATTGGAAGCATCATAAATATGTTAGCGGATCCATTAAAATTTATTAAATCAAAAAAATTATTTTTGTAATAGTTTTTCCTTTTTTATAGGAAATAAACGACCTCAAGCTTTCAGAAAATCTTGATAGTTTTGTTATTGGAAGCATCATAAATATGTTAGCGGATCCATTAAAATTTATTAAATCAAAAAAATTATCTTTATAATAGTTTTTCCTTTTTTATAGGAAATAAATGACCTCAAGCTTTCAGAAAATCTTGATAGTTTTGTTATTGGAAGCATCATAAATATGTTAGCGGATCCATACAAATTTATTAAATCAAAAAAATTATTTTTGTAATAGTTTTTCCTTTTTTATAGGAAATAAACGACCTCAAGCTTTCAGAAAATCTTGATAGTTTTGTTATTGGAAGCATCATAAATATGTTAGCGGATCCATACAAATTTATTAAATCAAAAAAATTATTTTTGTAATAGTTTTTCCTTTTTTATAGGAAATAAACGACCTCAAGCTTTCAGAAAATCTTGATAGTTTTGTTATTGGAAGCATCATAAATATGTTAGCGGATCCATTAAAATTTATTAAATCAAAAAAATTATTTTTGTAATAGTTTTTCTTTTTTTATAGGAAATAAACGACCTCAAGCTTTCAGAAAATCTTGATGGTTTTGTTATTGGAAGCATCATAAATATGTTAGCGGATCCATTAAAATTTATTAAATCCAAAAAATTATTTTTGTAATAGTTTTTCCTTTTTTATAGGAAATAAACGACCTCAAGCTTTCAGAAAATCTTGATAGTTTTGTTATTGGAAGCATCATAAATATGTTAGCGGATCCATTAAAATTTATTAAATCAAAAAAATTATTTTTGTAATAGTTTTTCCTTTTTTATAGGAAATAAACGACCTCAAGCTTCCAGAAAATCTTGATGGTTTTGTTATTGGAAGCATCATAAATATGTTAGCGGATCCATTAAAATTTATTAAATCAAAAGAATTATTTTTGTAATAGTTTTTCCTTTTTTATAGGAAATAAACGACCTCAAGCTATCAGAAAATCTTGATCGTTTTGTTATTGGAAGCATCATAAATATGTTAGCGGATCCATTAAAATTTATTAAATCAAAAGAATTATTTTTGTAATAGTTTTTCCTTTTTTATAGGAAATAAATGACCTCAAGCTATCAGAAAATCTTGATCGTTTTGTTATTGGAAGCATCATAAATATGTTAGCGGATCCATTAAAATTTATTAAATCAAAAGAATTATTTTTTGTTCTGGTTTTTCCTTTTTTATAGGAAATAAACGACCTCAAGCTATCAGAAAATCTTGATGGTTTTATTATTGGAAGCATCATAAATATGTTAGCGGATCCATTAAAATTTATTAAATCAAATAAATTATTTTTGTATTAGTGTTTCCTTTTTTATAGGAAATAAACGACCTCAAGCTTTCAGAAAATCTTGATAGTTTTGTTATTGGAAGCATCATAAATATGTTAGCGGATCCATTAAAATTTATTAAATCAAAAAAATTATTTTTGTAATAGTTTTTCCTTTTTTATAGGAAATAAACGACCTCAAGCTTTCAGAAAATCTTGATAGTTTTGTTATTGGAAGCATCATAAATATGTTAGCGGATCCATTAAAATTTATTAAATCAAAAAAATTATTTTTGTAATAGTTTTTCCTTTTTTATAGGAAATAAACGACCTCAAGCTTTCAGAAAATCTTGATAGTTTTGTTATTGGAAGCATCATAAATATGTTAGCGGATCCATTAAAATTTATTAAATCAAAAAAATTATTTTTGTAATAGTTTTTCCTTTTTTATAGGAAATAAACGACCTCAAGCTTTCAGAAAATCTTGATGGTTTTGTTATTGGAAGCATCATAAATATGTTAGCGGATCCATTAAAATTTATTAAATCAAAAAAATTATTTTTGTAATAGTTTTTCCTTTTTTATAGGAAATAAACGACCTCAAGCTTTCAGAAAATCTTGATAGTTTTGTTATTGGAAGCATCATAAATATGTTAGCGGATCCATTAAAATTTATTAAATCAAAAAAATTATTTTTGTAATAGTTTTTCCTTTTTTATAGGAAATAAACGACCTCAAGCTTTCAGAAAATCTTGATGGTTTTGTTATTGGAAGCATCATAAATATGTTAGCGGATCCATTAAAATTTATTAAATCAAAAAAATTATTTTTGTAATAGTTTTTCCTTTTTTATAGGAAATAAACGACCTCAAGCTTTCAGAAAATCTTGATAGTTTTGTTATTGGAAGCATCATAAATATGTTAGCGGATCCATTAAAATTTATTAAATCAAAAAAATTATTTTTGTAATAGTTTTTCCTTTTTTATAGGAAATAAATGATTTCAAGTTTTCAGAAAATCTTGATAGTTTTGTTATTGGAAGCATCATAAATATGTTAGCGGATCCATACAAATTTATTAAATCAAAAAAATTATTTTTGTAATAGTTTTTCCTTTTTTATAGGAAATAAACGACCTCAAGCTTTCAGAAAATCTTGATGGTTTTGTTATTGGAAGCATCATAAATATGTTAGCGGATCCATTAAAATTTATTAAATCAAAAAAATTATTTTTGTAATAGTTTTTTCCTTTTTTATAGGAAATAAACGACCTCAAGCTTTCAGAAAATCTTGATGGTTTTGTTATTGGAAGCATCATAAATATGTTAGCGGATCCATTAAAATTTATTAAATCAAAAAAATTATTTTTGTAATAGTTTTTCCTTTTTTATAGGAAATAAACGACCTCAAGCTTTCAGAAAATCTTGATAGTTTTGTTATTGGAAGCATCATAAATATGTTAGCGGATCCATTAAAATTTATTAAATCAAAAGAATTATTTTTGTAATAGTTTTTCCTTTTTTATAGGAAATAAACGACCTCAAGCTATCAGAAAATCTTGATCGTTTTGTTATTGGAAGCATCATAAATATGTTAGCGGATCCATTAAAATTTATTAAATCAAAAAAATTATTTTTGTAATAGTTTTTCCTTTTTTATAGGAAATAAACGACCTCAAGCTTTCAGAAAATCTTGATAGTTTTGTTATTGGAAGCATCATAAATATGTTAGCGGATCCATTAAAATTTATTAAATCAAAAAAATTATTTTTGTAATAGTTTTTCCTTTTTTATAGGAAATAAACGACCTCAAGCTTTCAGAAAATCTTGATGGTTTTGTTATTGGAAGCATCATAAATATGTTAGCGGATCCATTAAAATTTATTAAATCAAAAAAATTATTTTTGTAATAGTTTTTCCTTTTTTATAGGAAATAAACGACCTCAAGCTTTCAGAAAATCTTGATAGTTTTGTTATTGGAAGCATCATAAATATGTTAGCGGATCCATTAAAATTTATTAAATCAAAAAAATTATTTTTGTAATAGTTTTTCCTTTTTTATAGGAAATAAACGACCTCAAGCTTTCAGAAAATCTTGATGGTTTTGTTATTGGAAGCATCATAAATATGTTAGCGGATCCATTAAAATTTATTAAATCAAAAAAATTATTTTTGTAATAGTTTTTCCTTTTTTATAGGAAATAAACGACCTCAAGCTTTCAGAAAATCTTGATAGTTTTGTTATTGGAAGCATCATAAATATGTTAGCGGATCCATTAAAATTTATTAAATCAAAAAAATTATTTTTGTAATAGTTTTTCCTTTTTTATAGGAAATAAATGACCTCAAGTTTCAGAAAATCTTGATAGTTTTGTTATTGGAAGCATCATAAATATGTTAGCGGATCCATACAAATTTATTAAATCAAAAAATTATTTTTGTAATAGTTTTTCCTTTTTTATAGGAAATAAACGACCTCAAGCTTTCAGAAAATCTTGATGGTTTTGTTATTGGAAGCATCATAAATATGTTAGCGGATCCATTAAAATTTATTAAATCAAAAAAATTATTTTTGTAATAGTTTTTCCTTTTTTATAGGAAATAAACGACCTCAAGCTTTCAGAAAATCTTGATGGTTTTGTTATTGGAAGCATCATAAATATGTTAGCGGATCCATTAAAATTTATTAAATCAAAAAAATTATTTTTGTAATAGTTTTTCCTTTTTTATAGGAAATAAACGACCTCAAGCTTTCAGAAAATCTTGATAGTTTTGTTATTGGAAGCATCATAAATATGTTAGCGGATCCATTAAAATTTATTAAATCAAAAGAATTATTTTTGTAATAGTTTTTCCTTTTTTATAGGAAATAAACGACCTCAAGCTATCAGAAAATCTTGATCGTTTTGTTATTGGAAGCATCATAAATATGTTAGCGGATCCATTAAAATTTATTAAATCAAAAGAATTATTTTTGTAATAGTTTTTCCTTTTTTATAGGAAATAAATGACCTCAAGCTATCAGAAAATCTTGATCGTTTTGTTATTGGAAGCATCATAAATATGTTAGCGGATCCATTAAAATTTATTAAATCAAAAGAATTATTTTTGTTATGGTTTTTCCTTTTTTATAGGAAATAAACGACCTCAAGCTATCAGAAAATCTTGATGGTTTTATTATTGGAAGCATCATAAATATGTTAGCGGATCCATTAAAATTTATTAAATCAAAAGAATTATTTTTGTAATAGTGTTTCCTTTTTTATAGGAAATAAACGACCTCAAGCTTTCAGAAAATCTTGATAGTTTTGTTATTGGAAGCATCATAAATATGTTAGCGGATCCATTAAAATTTATTAAATCAAAAAAATTATTTTTGTAATAGTTTTTCCTTTTTTATAGGAAATAAACGACCTCAAGCTTTCAGAAAATCTTGATAGTTTTGTTATTGGAAGCATCATAAATATGTTAGCGGATCCATTAAAATTTATTAAATCAAAAAAATTATTTTTGTAATAGTTTTTCCTTTTTTATAGGAAATAAACGACCTCAAGCTTTCAGAAAATCTTGATAGTTTTGTTATTGGAAGCATCATAAATATGTTAGCGGATCCATTAAAATTTATTAAATCAAAAAAATTATTTTTGTAATAGTTTTTCCTTTTTTATAGGAAATAAACGACCTCAAGCTTTCAGAAAATCTTGATGGTTTTGTTATTGGAAGCATCATAAATATGTTAGCGGATCCATTAAAATTTATTAAATCAAAAAAATTATTTTTGTAATAGTTTTTCCTTTTTTATAGGAAATAAACGACCTCAAGCTTTCAGAAAATCTTGATAGTTTTGTTATTGGAAGCATCATAAATATGTTAGCGGATCCATTAAAATTTATTAAATCAAAAAAATTATTTTTGTAATAGTTTTTCCTTTTTTATAGGAAATAAACGACCTCAAGCTTTCAGAAAATCTTGATGGTTTTGTTATTGGAAGCATCATAAATATGTTAGCGGATCCATTAAAATTTATTAAATCAAAAAAATTATTTTTGTAATAGTTTTTCCTTTTTTATAGGAAATAAACGACCTCAAGCTTTCAGAAAATCTTGATAGTTTTGTTATTGGAAGCATCATAAATATGTTAGCGGATCCATTAAAATTTATTAAATCAAAAAAATTATTTTTGTAATAGTTTTTCCTTTTTTATAGGAAATAAATGACCTCAAGCTTTCAGAAAATCTTGATAGTTTTGTTATTGGAAGCATCATAAATATGTTAGCGGATCCATACAAATTTATTAAATCAAAAAAATTATTTTTGTAATAGTTTTTCCTTTTTTATAGGAAATAAACGACCTCAAGCTTTCAGAAAATCTTGATGGTTTTGTTATTGGAAGCATCATAAATATGTTAGCGGATCCATTAAAATTTATTAAATCAAAAAAATTATTTTTGTAATAGTTTTTCCTTTTTTATAGGAAATAAACGACCTCAAGCTTTCAGAAAATCTTGATGGTTTTGTTATTGGAAGCATCATAAATATGTTAGCGGATCCATTAAAATTTATTAAATCAAAAAAATTATTTTTGTAATAGTTTTTCCTTTTTTATAGGAAATAAACGACCTCAAGCTTTCAGAAAATCTTGATAGTTTTGTTATTGGAAGCATCATAAATATGTTAGCGGATCCATTAAAATTTATTAAATCAAAAAAATTATTTTTGTAATAGTTTTTCCTTTTTTATAGGAAATAAACGACCTCAAGCTTTCAGAAAATCTTGATAGTTTTGTTATTGGAAGCATCATAAATATGTTAGCGGATCCATTAAAATTTATTAAATCAAAAAAATTATTTTTGTAATAGTTTTTCCTTTTTTATAGGAAATAAACGACCTCAAGCTTTCAGAAAATCTTGATGGTTTTGTTATTGGAAGCATCATAAATATGTTAGCGGATCCATTAAAATTTATTAAATCAAAAAAATTATTTTTGTAATAGTTTTTCCTTTTTTATAGGAAATAAACGACCTCAAGCTTTCAGAAAATCTTGATAGTTTTGTTATTGGAAGCATCATAAATATGTTAGCGGATCCATTAAAATTTATTAAATCAAAAAAATTATTTTTGTAATAGTTTTTCCTTTTTTATAGGAAATAAACGACCTCAAGCTTTCAGAAAATCTTGATGGTTTTGTTATTGGAAGCATCATAAATATGTTAGCGGATCCATTAAAATTTATTAAATCAAAAAAATTATTTTTGTAATAGTTTTTCCTTTTTTATAGGAAATAAACGACCTCAAGCTTTCAGAAAATCTTGATAGTTTTGTTATTGGAAGCATCATAAATATGTTAGCGGATCCATTAAAATTTATTAAATCAAAAAATTATTTTTGTAATAGTTTTTCCTTTTTTATAGGAAATAAACGACCTCAAGCTTTCAGAAAATCTTGATGGTTTTGTTATTGGAAGCATCATAAATATGTTAGCGGATCCATTAAAATTTATTAAATCAAAAAAATTATTTTTGTAATAGTTTTTCCTTTTTTATAGGAAATAAACGACCTCAAGCTTTCAGAAAATCTTGATGGTTTTGTTATTGGAAGCATCATAAATATGTTAGCGGATCCATTAAAATTTATTAAATCAAAAAAATTATTTTTGTAATAGTTTTTCCTTTTTTATAGGAAATAAACGACCTCAAGCTTTCAGAAAATCTTGATAGTTTTGTTATTGGAAGCATCATAAATATGTTAGCGGATCCATTAAAATTTATTAAATCAAAAAAATTATTTTTGTAATAGTTTTTCCTTTTTTATAGGAAATAAACGACCTCAAGCTTTCAGAAAATCTTGATAGTTTTGTTATTGGAAGCATCATAAATATGTTAGCGGATCCATTAAAATTTATTAAATCAAAAAAATTATTTTTGTAATAGTTTTTCCTTTTTTATAGGAAATAAACGACCTCAAGCTTTCAGAAAATCTTGATGGTTTTGTTATTGGAAGCATCATAAATATGTTAGCGGATCCATTAAAATTTATTAAATCAAAAAAATTATTTTTGTAATAGTTTTTCCTTTTTTATAGGAAATAAACGACCTCAAGCTTTCAGAAAATCTTGATAGTTTTGTTATTGGAAGCATCATAAATATGTTAGCGGATCCATTAAAATTTATTAAATCAAAAAAATTATTTTTGTAATAGTTTTTCCTTTTTTATAGGAAATAAACGACCTCAAGCTTTCAGAAAATCTTGATGGTTTTGTTATTGGAAGCATCATAAATATGTTAGCGGATCCATACAAATTTATTAAATCAAAAAAATTATTTTTGTAATAGTTTTTCCTTTTTTATAGGAAATAAATGACCTCAAGCTTTCAGAAAATCTTGATAGTTTTGTTATTGGAAGCATCATAAATATGTTAGCGGATCCATACAAATTTATTAAATCAAAAAAATTATTTTTGTAATAGTTTTTCCTTTTTTATAGGAAATAAACGACCTCAATCTTTCAGAAAATCTTGATAGTTTTGTTATTGGAAGCATCATAAATATGTTAGCGGATCCATTAAAATTTATTAAATCAAAAAAATTATTTTTGTAATAGTTTTTCCTTTTTTATAGGAAATAAACGACCTCAAGCTTTCAGAAAATCTTGATCGTTTTGTTATTGGAAGCATCATAAATATGTTAGCGGATCCATTAAAATTTATTAAATCAAAAAAATTATTTTTGTAATAGTTTTTCCTTTTTTATAGGAAATAAACGACCTCAAGCTTTCAGAAAATCTTGATAGTTTTGTTATTGGAAGCATCATAAATATGTTAGCGGATCCATTAAAATTTATTAAATCAAAAAAATTATTTTTGTAATAGTTTTTCCTTTTTTATAGGAAATAAACGACCTCAAGCTTTCAGAAAATCTTGATAGTTTTGTTATTGGAAGCATCATAAATATGTTAGCGGATCCATTAAAATTTATTAAATCAAAAAAATTATTTTTGTAATAGTTTTTCCTTTTTTATAGGAAATAAACGACCTCAAGCTTTCAGAAAATCTTGATGGTTTTGTTATTGGAAGCATCATAAATATGTTAGCGGATCCATTAAAATTTATTAAATCAAAAAAATTATTTTTGTAATAGTTTTTCCTTTTTTATAGGAAATAAACGACCTCAAGCTTTCAGAAAATCTTGATAGTTTTGTTATTGGAAGCATCATAAATATGTTAGCGGATCCATTAAAATTTATTAAATCAAAAAAATTATTTTTGTAATAGTTTTTCCTTTTTTATAGGAAATAAATGACCTCAAGCTTCAGAAAATCTTGATAGTTTTGTTATTGGAAGCATCATAAATATGTTAGCGGATCCATACAAATTTATTAAATCAAAAAAATTATTTTTGTAATAGTTTTTCCTTTTTATAGGAAATAAACGACCTCAAGCTTTCCAGAAAATCTTGATGGTTTTGTTATTGGAAGCATCATAAATATGTTAGCGGATCCATTAAAATTTATTAAATCAAAAAAATTATTTTTGTAATAGGTTTTTCCTTTTTATAGGGAAATAAACGACCTCAAGCTTTCAGAAAATCTTGATAGTTTTGTTATTGGAAGGCATCATAAATATGTTAGCGGATCCATTAAAATTTATTAAATCAAAAAAATTATTTTTGTAATAGTTTTTCCTTTTTTATAGGAAATAAACGACCTCAAGTTTTCAGAAAATCTTGATGGTTTTGTTATTGGAAGCATCATAAATATGTTAGCGGATCCATTAAAATTTATTAAATCAAAAAAATTATTTTTGTAATAGTTTGTTCCTTTTTTATAGGAAATAAACGACATCAAGCTTTCAGAAAATCTTGATAGTTTTGTTATTGGAAGCATCATAAATATGTTAGCGGATCCATTAAAATTTATTAAATCAAAAAAATTATTTTTGTAATAGTTTTTCCTTTTTTATAGGAAATAAAACGACCTCAAGCTTTCAGAAAATCTTGATAGTTTTGTTATTGGAAGCATCATAAATATGTTAGCGGATCCATAAAATTTATTAAATCAAAAAAATTATCTTTATAATAGTTTTTCCTTTTTTATAGGAAATAAATGACCTCAAGCTTTCAGAAAATCATGATAGTTTTGTTATTGGAAGCATCATAATATGTTAGCGGATCCATACAAATTTATTAAATCAAAAAAAATTATTTTTGTAATAGTTTTTCCTTTTTTATAGGAAATAAACGACCTCAAGCTTTCCAGAAAATCTTGATAGTTTTGTTATTGGAAGCATCATAAATATGTTAGCGGATCCATACAAATTTATTAAATCAAAAAAATTATTTTTGTAATAGTTTTTCCTTTTTTATAGGAAATAAACGACCTCAAGCTTTCAGAAAATCTTGATAGTTTTGTTATTGGAAAGCATCATAAATATGTTAGCGGATCCATACAAATTTATTAAATGAAAAAAATTATTTTTGTAATAGTTTTTCCTTTTTATAGGAAATAAACGACCTCAAGCTTTCAGAAAATCTTGATGGTTTTGTTATTGGAAGCATCATAAATATGTTAGCGGATCCATTAAAATTTATTAAATCAAAAAAATTATTTTGTAATAGTTTTTCTTTTTTTATAGAAATAAACGACCTCAAGCTTTCAGAAATCTTGATGGTTTTGTTATTGGAAGCATCATAAATATGTTAGCGGATCCATTAAAATTATTAAATCCAAAAAATTATTTTTGTAATAGTTTTTCCTTTTTTATAGGAAATAAACGACCTCAAGCTTTCCAGAAAATCTTGATAGTTTTGTTATTGGAAGCATCATAAATATGTTAGCGGATCCATTAAAATTTATTAAATCAAAAAAATTATTTTTGTAATAGTTTTTCCTTTTTTATAGGAAATAAACGACCTCAAGCTTTCAGAAAATCTTGATGGTTTTGTTATTGGAAGCATCATAAATATGTTAGCGGATCCATTAAAATTTATTAAATCAAAAGAATTATTTTTGTAATAGTTTTTCCTTTTTTATAGGAAATAAACGACCTCAAGCTATCAGAAAATCTTGATCGTTTTGTTATTGGAAGCATCATAAATATGTTAGCGGATCCATTAAAATTTATTAAATCAAAAAAATTATTTTTTCTTATAGGTTTTTCCCATTTTTTATAGGAAATAAATACCCTCAAGCTATCAGAATATCTTGATGTTTTTGTTATTGGAAGCATCATAAATATGTTAGCGGATCCATTAAAATTTATTAAATCAAAAAAATTATTTTTTTCTTATAGTTTTTTCCTTTTTTATAGGAAATAAATGACCTCAAGCTATCAGAAAATCTTGATGTTTTTGTTATTGGAAGCATCATAAATATGTTAGCGGATCCATTAAAATTTATTAAATCAAAAAAATTATTTTTTCTTATAGTTTTTCCTTTTTTATAGGAAATAAATGACCTCAAGCTATCAGAAAATCTTGATGTTTTTGTTATTGGAAGCATCATAAATATGTTAGCGGATCCATTAAAATTTATTAATCAAAAAAATTATTTTTTCTTATAGTTTTTTCCTTTTTTATAGGAAATAAATGACCTCAAGCTATCAGAAAATCTTGATGTTTTTGTTATTGGAAGCATCATAAATATGTTAGCGGATCCATTAAAATTTATTAAATCCAAAAAAATTATTTTTGTAATAGTTTTTCCTTTTTTATAGGAAATAAACGACCTCAAGCTTTCAGAAAATCTTGATGGTTTTGTTATTGGAAGCATCATAAATATGTTAGCGGATCCATTAAAATTTATTAAATCAAAAGAATTATTTTTGTAATAGTTTTTCTTTTTTATAGGAAATAAACGACCTCAAGCTATCAGAAAATCTTGATCGTTTTGTTATTGGAAGCATCATAAAAATGTTAGCGGATCCATTAAAATTTATTAAATCAACAAGAATTATTTTTGTAATAGTTTTTCCTTTTTTATAGGAAATAAATGACCTCAAGCTATCAGAAAATCTTGATCGTTTTGTTATTGAAGCATCATAAATATGTTAGCGGATCCATTAAAATTTATTAAATCAAAAAAATTATTTTTTTCTTATAGTTTTTCCTTTTTTATAGGAAATAAATGACCTCAAGCTATCAGAAAATCTTGATGTTTTTGTTATTGGAAGCATCATAAATATGTTAGCGGATCCATTAAAATTTATTAAATCAAAAAAATTATTTTTTCTTATAGTTTTTCCTTTTTTATAGGAAATAAATGACCTCAAGCTATCAGAAAATCTTGATGTTTTTGTTATTGGAAGGCATCATAAATATGTTAGCGGATCCATTAAAATTTATTAAATCAAAAAAATTATTTTTTCTTATAGTTTTTCCTTTTTTATAGGAAATAAATGACCTCAAGCCTATCAGAAAATCTTGATGTTTTTGTTATTGGAAGCATCATAAATATGTTAGCGGATCCATTAAAATTTATTAAATCAAAAAAATTATTTTTTCTTATAGTTTTTCCTTTTTTATAGGAAATAAATGACCTCAAGCTATCAGAAAATCTTGATGTTTTTGTTATTGGAAGCATCATAAATATGTTAGCGGATCCATTAAAATTTATTAAATCAAAAAAATTATTTTTTCTTATAGTTTTTCCTTTTTTATAGGAAATAAATGACCTCAAGCTATCAGAAAATCTTGATGTTTTTGTTATTGGAAGCATCATAAATATGTTAGCGGATCCATTAAAATTTTGTAAATCAAAAAAATTATTTTTTCTTATAGTTTTTTCCTTTTTTATAGGAACCAAATGACCTCAAGCTATCAGAAAATCTTGATGTTTTTGTTATTGGAAGCATCATAATATGTTAGCGGATCCATTAAAATTTATTAAATCAAAAAAATTATTTTTTCTTATAGTTTTTCCTTTTTTATAGGAAATAAATGACCTCAAGCTATCAGAAAATCTTGATGTTTTTGTTATTGGAAGCATCATAAATATGTTAGCGGATCCATTAAAATTTATTAAATCAAAAAAATTATTTTTTGTATAGTTTTTCCTTTTTTATAGGAAATAAACGACCTCAAGCTTTCAGAAAATCTTGATAGTTTTGTTATTGGAAGCATCATAAATATGTTAGCGGATCCATTAAAATTTATTAAATCAAAAAAATTATTTTTGTAATAGGTTTTTCCTTTTTTATAGGAAATAAACGACCTCAAGCTTCAGAAAATCTTGATGGTTTTGTTATTGGAAGCATCATAAATATGTTAGCGGATCCATTAAAATTTATTAAATCAAAAAAATTATTTTTGTAATAGTTTTTCCTTTTTTATAGGAAATAAACGACCTCAAGCTTTCAGAAAATCTTGATAGTTTTGTTATTGGAAGCATCATAAATATGTTAGCGGATCCATTAAAATTTATTAAATCAAAAAAATTATTTTTGTAATAGTTTTTCCTTTTTTATAGGAAATAAATGACCTCAAGCTTTCAGAAAATCTTGATAGTTTTGTTATTGGAAGCATCATAAATATGTTAGCGGATCCATACAAATTTATTAAATCAAAAAAATTATTTTTGTAATAGTTTTTCCTTTTTTATAGGAAATAAACGACCTCAAGCTTTCAGAAAATCTTGATGGTTTTGTTATTGGAAGCATCATAAATATGTTAGCGGATCCATTAAAATTTATTAAATCAAAAAAATTATTTTTGTAATAGGTTTTTCCTTTTTTATAGGAAATAAACGACCTCAAGCTTTCAGAAAATCTTGATAGTTTTGTTATTGGAAGCATCATAAATATGTTAGCGGATCCATTAAAATTTATTAATCAAAAAAATTATTTTTGTAATAGTTTTTCCTTTTTTATAGGAAATAAACGACCTCAAGTTTTCAGAAAATCTTGATGGTTTTGTTATTGGAAGCATCATAAATATGTTAGCGGATCCATTAAAATTTATTAAATCAAAAAAATTATTTTTGTAATAGTTTTTTCCTTTTTTATAGGAAATAAACGACATCAAGCTTTCAGAAAATCTTGATAGTTTTGTTATTGGAAGCATCATAAATATGTTAGCGGATCCATTAAAATTTATTAAATCAAAAAAATTATTTTGTAATAGTTTTTCCTTTTTTATAGGAAATAAACGACCTCAAGCGTTCAGAAAATCTTGATAGTTTTGTTATTGGAAGCATCATAAATATGTTAGCGGATCCATTAAAATTTATTAAATCAAAAAATTATCTTTATAATAGTTTTTCCTTTTTTATAGGAAATAAACTGACCTCAAGCTTTCAGAAAATCTTGATAGTTTTGTTATTGGAAGCATCATAAATATGTTAGCGGATCCATACAAATTTATTAAATCAAAAAAATTATTTTTGTAATAGTTTTTCCTTTTTTATAGGAAATAAACGACCTCAAGCTTTCAGAAAATCTTGATAGTTTTGTTATTGGAAGCATCATAAATATGTAGCGGATCCATACAAATTTATTAAATCAAAAAATTATTTTTGTAATAGTTTTTCCTTTTTTATAGGAAATAAACGACCTCAAGCTTTCAGAAAATCTTGATAGTTTTGTTATTGGAAGCATCATAAATATGTTAGCGGATCCATACAAATTTATTAAATGAAAAAAATTATTTTTGTAATAGTTTTTCCTTTTTTATAGGAAATAAACGACCTCAAGCTTTCAGAAAATCTTGATGGTTTTGTTATTGGAAGCATCATAAATATGTTAGCGGATCCATTAAAATTTATTAAATCAAAAAAATATTTTTGTAATAGTTTTTCTTTTTTTATAGGAAATAAACGACCTCAAGCTTTCAGAAAATCTTGATGGTTTTGTTATTGGAAGCATGCATAAATATGTTAGCGGATCCATTAAAATTTATTAAATCCAAAAAATTATTTTTGTAATAGTTTTTCCTTTTTTATAGGAAATAAACGACCTCAGCTTTCAGAAAATCTTGATAGTTTTGTTATTGGAAGCATCATAAATATGTTAGCGGATCCATTAAAATTTATTAATCAAAAAAATTATTTTTGTAATAGTTTTTCCTTTTTTATAGGAAATAAACGACCTCAAGCTTTCAGAAAATCTTGATGGTTTTGTTATTGGAAGCATCATAAATATGTTAGCGGATCCATTAAAATTTATTAAATCAAAAGAATTATTTTTGTAATAGTTTTTCCTTTTTTATAGGAAATAAACGACCTCAAGCTATCAGAAAATCTTGATCGTTTTGTTATTGGAAGCATCATAAATATGTTAGCGGATCCATTAAAATTTATTAAATCAAAAAAATTATTTTTTCTTATAGTTTTTTCCTTTTTTATAGGAAATAAATGACCTCAAGCTATCAGAAAATCTTGATGTTTTTGTTATTGGAAGCATCATAAATATGTTAGCGGATCCATTAAAATTTATTAAATCAAAAAAATTATTTTTTCTTATAGTTTTTCCTTTTTATAGGAAATAAATGACCTCAAGCTATCAGAAAATCTTGATGTTTTTGTTATTGGAAGCATCATAAATATGTTAGCGGATCCATTAAAATTTATTAAATCAAAAAAATTATTTTTTCTTATAGTTTTTCCTTTTTTATAGGAAATAAATGACCTCAAGCTATCAGAAAATCTTGATGTTTTTGTTAGTGGAAGCATCATAAATATGTTAGCGGATCCATTAAAATTTATTAAATCAAAAAAATTATTTTTTCTTATAGTTTTTCCTTTTTTATAGGAAATAAATGACCTCAAGCTATCAGAAAATCTTGATGTTTTTGTTATTGGAAGCATCATAAATATGTTAGCGGATCCATTAAAATTTATTAAATCAAAAAAATTATTTTTGTAATAGTTTTTCCTTTTTTATAGGAAATAAACGACCTCAAGCTTTCAGAAAATCTTGATGGTTTGTTATTGGAAGCATCATAAATATGTTAGCGGATCCATTAAAATTTATTAAATCAAAAGAATTATTTTTGTAATAGGTTTTTCTTTTTTATAGGAAATAAACGACCTCAAGCTATCAGAAAATCTTGATCGTTTTGTTATTGGAAGCATCATAAATATGTTAGCGGATCCATTAAAATTTATTAAATCAAAGAATTATTTTTGTAATAGTTTTTCCTTTTTTTATAGGAAATAAATGACCTCAAGCTATCAGAAAATCTTGATCGTTTGTTATTGGAAGCATCATAAATATGTTAGCGGATCCATTAAAATTTATTAAATCAAAAAAATTATTTTTTCTTATAGTTTTTCTTTTTTATAGGAAATAAATGACCTCAAGCTATCAGAAAATCTTGATGTTTTTGTTATTGGAAGCATCATAAATATGTTAGCGGATCCATTAAAATTTATTAAATCAAAAAAATTATTTTTTCGTATAGTTTTTCCTTTTTTATAGGAAATAAATGACCTCAAGCTATCAGAAAATCTTGATGTTTTTGTTATTGGAAGCATCATAAATATGTTAGCGGATCCATTAAATTTATTAAATCAAAAAAATTATTTTTTCTTATAGTTTTTTCCTTTTTTATAGGGAAATAAATGACCTCAAGCTATCAGAAAATCTTGATGTTTTTGTTATTGGAAGCATCATAAATATGTTAGCGGATCCATTAAAATTTATTAAATCAAAAAAATTATTTTTTCTTATAGTTTTTCCTTTTTTATAGGAAATAAATGACCTCAAGCTATCAGAAAATCTTGATGTTTTTGTTATTGGAAGCATCATAAATATGTTAGCGGATCCATTAAAATTTATTAAATCAAAAAAATTATTTTTTCTTATAGTTTTCCTTTTTTATAGGGAAATAAATGACCTCAAGCTATCAGAAAATCTTGATGTTTTTGTTATTGGAAGCATCATAAATATGTTAGCGGATCCATTAAAATTTTGTAAATCAAAAAAAATTATTTTTCTTATAGTTTTTCCTTTTTATAGGAACCAAATGGACCCTCAAGCTATCAGAAAATCTTGATGTTTTTGTTATTGGAAGCATCATAAATATGTTAGCGGATCCATTAAAATTTATTAAATCAAAAAAATATTTTTTCTTATAGTTTTTCCTTTTTTATAGGAAATAAATGACCTCAAGCTATCAGAAAATCTTGATGTTTTTGTTATTGGAAGCATCATAAATATGTTAGCGGATCCATTAAATTTATTAAATCAAAAAAAATTATTTTTTGTAATAGTTTTTCCTTTTTTATAGGAAATAAATTACCTCAAGCTATCAGAAAATCTTGATGTTTTTGTTATTGGAAGCATCATAAATATGTTAGCGGATCCATAAAATTTATTAAATCAAAAAATTATTTTTTCTTATAGTTTTTCCTTTTGTATAGGAAATAAACGACCTCAAGCTTTCAGAAAATCTTGATTGTTTTGTTATTGGAAGCATCATAAATATGTTAGCGGATCCATTAAAATTTATTAAATCAAAAAAATTATTTTTTCTTATAGTTTTTCCTTTTTTATAGGAAATAAACGACCTCAAGCTTCAGAAAATCCCGCCGCACCCCGAGCGAAGCGAGGGGTGCGGCTGTTTTAGCAATGAGAACGCCCGATCTGCTAACCGAAATTTATGATTTTTTTATTTCGTGTAATTATGTTGATATTAGAGGGCTCTTTAGGGTCAATTTTTCGTCGCATTGACGAATTTTTAAAAAAAATAGAAGGAAGTATAGAAAAAAGTGCTTAATCACAACATTTTAAAAGTTCACAATGTCCCGCTGAGCGTTGCAGCAAAGTTAACGCATATTCTGGCTATAAAAATCGTTTTCTCCACCTCCTCAATTACCTCTATGAGTAAGCTAACTTTAAAAAACATCACATAAAAATAGATGTATGCCGCTATGGAAATTTAAATATTTTGATTTAGAGTAAAAATATCATTGGCTAAAGTTCCATGTTATACATTTGCTGTGTGGCGTAGGCGTTGAAGGCGGTGATGTTTGGATATTTCTGTCATAGGTTCGAATCCCCACAATTTTTTTTTATTAATTGTTTTAATTGAATTGAGACAATTATATCCAAATAATTTTTTATGATTTTTATTAATGTTTTCATTAGAAAATATGCAAATTTTTAATAAAATATTCACAAATTTTACTTTTTTTATGAATATTAAGTTCTTTATTATGAAATTAAAGCGAAATTATTTTTAACGATTTCAATGAAATTTTTTTTAACTAAGCTTTTGGATCGTATATTTTTTTTTCTAAATTTAATTGGATTAGCATACAAAACTTTTAGGTATTCTAAACGCAAAATTTAATTAAAGTACGCTGACGTTTAGTTTATGAAAAGAATAACATAGGGAACTTTTTTATTATTTTCGGTGAGTTTAATCGAAAAGTAACTTGAATATTTCCTTCTTATTAATTTTTATTGTTCGTTCGTTTCGATTACTTTTGGTCGCAGTTCCAGGGCTACTAGGCTTCGCTATTTCCCATACATATTATTATTCTTTTCTCTCTGTTTTTTTGTATCTTATCTTGAAATCTTTTATATTAAAATAGGAAATTCACCTAAAAAATTTGCATAAATTAGAATGAAACTATATTTTGTTTTCCAAGCGCGATGAAATGATTTGGGGTAATTTTCATATACATAAAAAATCAGCAAAACATGGGTTTGCTTGCTGCGCAAATTAAGTGATTTAACTATTGTAAGCTTGCTCGATGACTATAACCTTAACTTTTTGCGAATTTTTCACAAGCTGGTATAAATTTTTTTTTAATGGTTCAGTTCATTGTTTATTTTGATTCGTGCAAAAAAAAAGTTTTAAAGGCTTACACATGTTTCAATTTTTAGGATCTCATTATTGAAAATTAAGTGATTAAAATAGACACGAGTGATAAGATTGTTCGGGAAAAGTTTTAATTTTTATAAAAGTCAATACAATAACTTTTTGGAAAAGTAATTATAAAACATAGGCATTAATACGAGTGGCAATTTTGTATTTTTCAATAAAACAAGTAAGATCGCCGACCGGAGGCAGCGGAGTTTCTAGTAATTATTGTTGCAGACGGCTCAAGAGATTAGTGCACAAGATTACTATGTAAAAAAACAAAAGGCTGTTCAGGAAAAAACTTTTAGACGGCTAATGAGATTAAATTTTTTTTATTGATTTCAATAAATTATTTTATATGTTACACTGAAACAAACAGCCGCAGCACCGTCTTCGATTGTTATTACCCAACTTCTTTACCAACTATTTAATATTGAAAAATTTTTTTAAAAATGTTAAAAATTAAAAATTTTGTTTTATTCTTGATTAGATAAGATGTAAAAGCAACTCGTATATTCGCAAGATTTTTGATGTAAAAAATGTTTTGGTGTAAATTGAAAAAAATAATAATTATAAGGTCAATTACAAAATAAAATTTTTAGTTTTTTTTTCCAATTTTCTATTGTTTTCTGAACAAAGCATGTTTGAAAAAAGGTATTTTAAGCAAAAAATTTAAATATAACTAATTGTCGGACCAAAAATTTTTTTACTGTTAAAAATCGAAGACGGTGCTGCGGCTGTTTGTTTCAGTGTAACATATAAAATAATTTATTGAAATCAATAAAAAAAATTTAATCTCATTAGCCGTCTAAAAGTTTTTTCCTGAACAGCCTTTTGTTTTTTTACATAGTAATCTTGTGCACTAATCTTGATTGTTTTGTTATTGGAAGCATCATAAATATGTTAGCGGATCCATTAAAATTTATTAAATCAAAAAAATTATTTTTTCTTATAGTTTTTTCCTTTTTTATAGGAAATAAACGACCTCAAGCTTTCAGAAAATCTTGATTGTTTTGTTATTGGAAGCATCATAAATATGTTAGCGGATCCATTAAAATTTATTAAATCAAAAAATTATTTTTTCTTATAGTTTTTCCTTTTTTATAGGAAATAAATGACCTCAAGCTATCAGAAAATCTTGATGTTTTTGTTATTGGAAGCATCATAAATATGTTAGCGGATCCATTAAAATTTATTAAATCAAATAAATTATTTTTTGTAATAGTTTTTCCTTTTTTATAGGAAATAAATTACCTCAAGCTATCAGAAAATCTTGATGTTTTTGTTATTGGAAGCATCATAAATATGTTAGCGGATCCATTAAAATTATTAAATCAAAAAAATTATTTTTTTCTTATAGTTTTCCTTTTTTAATAGGAAATAAATGACCTCAAGCTATCAGAAAATCTTGATGTTTTTGTTATTGGAAGCATCATAAATATGTTAGCGGATCCATTAAAATTTATTAAATCAAAAAAATTATTTTTTCTTATAGTTTTTCCTTTTTTATAGGAAATAA